>MU228092.1:1788305-1822462 GCA_018584345.1 Thuja plicata | reverse complement strand
TTTCATGCATTGTTATCATATAGAGTAGATCTCATTTTCATGCATTGAATCTCTCATTTCATGGTGTACTTGCATAGGCACTAACTAGGTCAATCTGAGGGCCTCCATTACACACCTTTGCACTCCACGATTAGAGAGCTATGAGTCGATATTTGAGGCCTCATTCTTGAGCAACCTTGGATGGAATGATTCATAGAAGTGTGTCAACATTTTAGCACACAGACGCATGGCCAATAAGACCAAGATGTAGACCAAGGGTGGGTTGATCATTCCTAATGGATCCTTAGTGGAAGAAGAAATACAAAAATACCAAGATAGTTTTCTCTACCAAAGCCTCGAGTGGTGGTTCTATTTAAAGATGTTGTTATGTGGTAGTTTTATAGAGTAAGGTGGAGGACTGGTTAGTTTAGTTGAAATATTAATTTTTATATTAACTGCATGCTTAGGGTTTTTGGTTTTAGTATGTTCATAGACTTATTTACAGTGTGCCCAAATTTTGTACTATAATGGACATTTTGATTTAGGTTGTTTTAGAATCTATATATAGTAGCAGGTCTAGATAGTGTAGTGGTATGGTTTCTTTGGAGGAGTTATTTCGGTCGAGACATTCAAAAATATAATATGTATCAGACTTTATTTTATCAATAAAAATCTATCATTATGATAAAAAAAATTGAGCACATGTTTGCACATGCATGCATAGCTTAAGTTCACTTAGTTGAACTTTACTTTAGCCTAATTTAATTTGGTTTTATCTAATTGGCCTTTAGTTTTATTTTTTAGCTCTAGTTTTCATATCAAGCACTAGTTTGCATATCTTAGGTTTTTTTAGTTTTTTCTCTATTTTCAGAGACATGATTTTTTATAAAAGCATAACATTGTATTCATTGTAGTCATCCTGCAATCATTAATCTTATATTCTTGTATTCTTTTAATCTTGAAAAATGTAGCAATTATTTTCTTACTACCCTCCTTGCAGAAGGTGTTCTTTTTTAGCTATTTGATCCAGGAGGTGCTTGTCTTGCAAATTTCAACATGGCTCCATAACTTCAACAAAAAGGAATATGCATGGAAGTTGTATGTGCCTCATGCTTATAGATTACAAGTTAATACTTTTGAAGGAAAAGAAATAGTCTTCAAAATATGGCAAGTCAACTGTAACAATGAAGCATGAATACCAAAATATTTACGATCAACAAACAAAATGTAAAGTAATTATTAGACCAAGTATTTGCAAGCCAACATAATTTTAAATCAAAATAATGTCAAATATTGTAAATGGATGGAAAATATCTAAAATTAATCTTCAAATTTCTATAATTTTTTGTAACTATTTCCCAAATACATTAGATATTTACAAATATTTATAATTTTTTTTGTAATTGTTTTCTTCCAATTTCACATATTTGTATATAAAGTTTAAATTATATAATTATTTTTCAAATAAATACAAATTTCTTGTATAAATTTTAAAGCATTTGATAACTTTGCATATTAGAACATAGATTTGGTGAAAATTTATAAATCACTTCCAAAATACAAAGGATTTGCCAGTAAAAGTGAAAATTTGCAAATTTTGTCTAAAATACCAAGGAATTTGTAAAGATCAATCAAATTTCACGACATATTTGAAAATATTTCACTAAACTTTACAATTTTATCCTAAATTTACATGACCAAGACAAAATTATAGTCCTTATTCCAACTCTTCATGAAGAATTTTCTTGTAAAACAATTGCATCTCCATTGCACCAGGAAAAGGCTCTGATACCATGTGAGATTTAGCTAGGAAAAATAGGTAAATAGAAATCAAAATGAGAGGGAATTGTAAATAAACAAGAATGATTGCATAAAATTAGGTAGTGAGTACATAAGAGAAGAGTGAAGGCATGCAAAGCAAAAATTATTTACCTACCACCCTACATAACTTGACACTAGACAAGCCACCAAAGCACCTAAGCATGATTACGCTCCAATAGACGATTAATTTTTACAGACACCCATCATCGGGATTCTTCCCTCATCTCTCTTCTTCGAGGTAAAGTTTCTTCTACATCAACCATTTTATTTGTTTCTTACAAAGGAAAGGCACATTGTTTGTACACTTTAGATTCTCTTTTGCCTTAAAGTATTCTTCATTGGTATAGGAGATACTTTATTATGGGTGGGATATATAGTCTCACTCTTTCTCTCCTATGGGGGCATATCTATTATATATATGTGATGGCTGTTTTCCTTGGGGGTCATATTAATTAATCCATTCATTTCTTTATTAATTACTTGTACACTATTAGTTTCTTTCATTTTCTCTTTCAGAGAGGGGTTTTTCCATGTGATTTTTTCCCTTTACTCTTTGTGAGAGATCTTTTTAAAATAGATACATTACATGTCCTAGTATTCTATGTTCATTCTCACATATTTTCATAATTTAGATTTCTCTATACTTCTCCCAAATTTGCACTTAATGGGGAATGATACTATGAATTTAGTATTACCTATCTTATTTCCCCTTTCTATTGCGAACAAGGCCCATTATCTAACTAATTATTAGTTAGGTCCTATTCACACATGTTCTTTTGTAAATTTTATTCAAGGGAGTATAAATATTTATAGAATTTATTAGTGGTATCATTTCATAAGATTAAGGCACTTGTCATGATCTTGTCTAATCCCACATCTCAACCTTGCCTGTATGAGCAAGGATCCATACGTACATTATATATTCAATTGTATTGATTATATCTATATAATAATTTTGCACGAATTATTTCAATTCAATGCTCTTTTTGTTTCTCTTTCTTGTAGAAGAAAGTTTTAGTTGTAGGTGAACTTCAAATTTTGGGTCCTTGAGTGGTTCTAACAATCAATATTTTGAGAAAAAAATGAGAGATAGATAAATGCACTTAAATCAAAGGTTAGTGCACATATACCATAGGGAAGTGCACCTACATCACATAAGGAAGAACATACTACAAGGAAATTGTACTACTCTTGGTGCATTTGTGCCACTAAGTAGTGCTTGTCTAATGGAGTAGTGTTTAGGTTAATAGGTTTAATGATAATGTAGGTGTGATAGGGAAACTATATATGTTCCAAATAATTGATTGGAAAATTAGTCACATAAAACAATCATGCGCAATATTTAATTCATGCAAAAACTGACAAAATCACTAAACACTATTTTGGAAAGAAGAAAATGAGATTGGGATGCAATCATACCAAAATTGTTGGAATGTATACAACAAAATATAGGGCAAAGCAATATGAAACAATGCATAGCACAAGATTCTTACTTAATAACTAGCTACACCTCCAATAAATATAAGACAACTAAACAAATGATAAAAAGATAATAAGCTTCTTGTATCTAATTCCTATTATTCAGAATGGCTTGTGGAATGGTTAATTTCTATATTTTGGATGAGGATGGTGGATTGATGGGATTTAATCTCATGTAATAGAGCGATGGGGTTGATCCACTTGCAAGTGAGAATGAAAGGCTTACAAGTCACATCTTGTAATTTGTGCAAATGATTAGGAAAATATTTGAAAGAAATGGAAAGTAGATTTAATTTTTCAAATTTGATGGAGGAAAAGAATTGAAAAATGATCTTTTTGGAGCCTTGTGAAAAATTCAACTTAGTTTATTTCCAAAAAAGTGGTGGAAGAATGTTCAAATGATTAATTAGTTGACCAAACGTGGTTTGATTATTCAATCAATGTTGACTTGAGGGATTTTAAAGGAATTAGATAAATATTGCGTATTTATTTGATTTAAGAGAGATGTTGGGGGGGTAATTAATTTGGTTAAATAATTATAATTTATTCAATTAAGTTTGGAACATTGGAAGAAATGATGAATTGGTTAAATGAATTAAAAAGCAAAGTTAATCTATTTTATTAATGTCAGAAGATTTTGGTGAATTTGTTAATTAAATAATTGAGATTTATTTAATTAGTAATAGAAGAAAGATTGAATACATTAATTAAAATAAAAGTATTTGTTTAATTAATGTTGGAAGTGGATATAAAAGATATTCCTAGTGTGATGATAACAAAGTTTGGCAATGCATTTTAAGTGTGGGAGTTGCAAAGTGTTTTCCATTATTAAGTTTGCATACAAGTGCAATTAGTGCCCCTATGGAGTGCTTGGGAGTTGCATTTTCTAAATTTGTATAGTGGAGGTTAAAGATGCTTGATGGAAGTTATATTTTATGTTTCAAGATGATTTTCTTGTGCATATGGGATAATGAAATTTTGCATGAGTATTTGTGTGTCTAGTCTGGATCCATAGTATTTTCCTCTTATTTTGGTTATCATTTTAAACAATTTCTAGTTTCTAGTTTCATATGTATTTTAGGCATGAGAAAGATATTTATGTTGAAGAAATATTACTCCATTGGAATGCTATCAAGTTGAATTAGGGAGTTTGATGTATAGATGTACTCACACATTTAAGAGTAGTATAGACTTTTGATATCTTTGATATTTTTCTTTAAAAAAATTCCTGTGTATATCAAGCATCATATTTTTGTCACATATTTTTAGTTTTTAAACATTGATATTATCTTCATGTTGACTTGATTGGAAGACAAGGACACAATTTTTTTCAATACTTGTAATGAGATTTTTGTATAATTCAATTAAATGAAAACTTATGTGATTGGGAAAATGGATAGTGCATCTCAATTAAAATTAAGGATCTTAATAGATTTAATTTTGAACAATGAAAGGAAAAATAAGAGAATCTCTTGGAAGAGATAGATCAAAGGAGAGTTTTTGGCATTGAAAGAATATATCTAGATGTATTAGAAAAAGTATGGAGAAAGGTAGACAAAAAATGCATGAAACCATTAAGTTATGTCTTTATAATTCTATTCTTTTAAAATTTTCCAAGGAAACTATTATATTTAATTTGTGGAACCAAATCAAGAGTCATTTTGATAAGTTATTTTAAAAAAAACTTTACCTCTTAAACATGAAGGAAAAATATTTGTTTGTTGAGTAATTTATTCTTTTTAGATTGACTTCGAGGTATATGATTTATATTGAAGCTAGGTTAATTAAACAAGATAAATATATTCTTTTACTTTGGTCTTTGCTCAGATGTTGAAAAAATATTTGTTAGGATAGTGTGATATTCAATTGCAATCCTAGTATACGATGTTGCATCTCCAAATTTCTTGGAATAGGTACTTCAATGCCCAAGTTGACAAATTACTTTCTAATTATGTTCTTGACTGAATTGGAATATTATTTTTAATGGAATTCAAAGAGGAAGGTGGAGTGTGATGGTGGTCGTTATAAAAATATTAAAGCACATTAACTTCACTTTCCAATTCTTAGGCATTAGGAAAGAGATTGGAGCATCTTCTCCCTAACATATGGGTCTAATATGTTAGTGGACTCATATTAGAGTGTCGTTTCTAGTGCTTTTACGAATCTATTTTCCTCTTAACTCTTCTCTATATATTATATGTATTAGATAGATGTTTTGTGGATTGTCTATACATGCACATGCACTACCAAAATATTGTTAGATTGAAAGGAGACTTGTCTTTTGATTATACACTCTTATATTAACCATTAAAACTTGTTTTATCTTTTGTGGTGGAGCTTTTTTTTAAAGGTTTTCTCTATGTATATCTAGTTCCATGTGTTAAAATCTTATAGTTTGCTAATTTATGATTTGTTAATAGTTCTTCTACACCTATGATTTATGGCTTATCAAATGGTGACATAATTGGTATTTCATATTTACATAATTTATTATTAATATGTTAATTTATGGTATTTTAGCTTGTTTTTATAACATTTGGTATCAAAGCTTGGGTTCTATTGAGAACAGATGCTTCACTTGAACTATATGTTTTTTTTGGATATAACTAGAGATTGATGAACTACAACTGATTGTATGTTTGAAGTCAATTGTTGATATTCAACCGAGTTACAGATATGATGATAAAAATTATCAGTTAATGTATTGTCATTGATGTAAACTTATTTGAGTATCATTATGGTAACAAATGTCTACTATGAATTGAAGATCAAGAACAAACAAAGTTTATGTGGTCGGTAAATGAAGAGTTTTGTATACACCGAGAGACTGGAAACACTGAGTAAAACACACTTTATACTGAGCACAGTGATAACTGAGCTAGGGATCATGGACACAACATGGTATTGACCAAGCAGTTAATTCAAACTAAGGCCGACTAGAATGTTGAGCTGGCAATCAATGATTATGAGGTAATTGATATGGTTTGTTATGAAGATCAAATAGTTATAAAAATTCAAGGAAGATCAGACGACGAAGATTGAAATGTGTTTTTAATACAACTGCCAAGGAAGGTTTAAGCGACAAAACCAATGATGGAGATTAAGCGGAAAAATCTGAAGGATAGAAATTAAATTATTTGTGATGTCTATATAAGAGACCAGATATTCATTTTGAATCGTACATGATACTATGATGCGCACATGCAAATTTTATGCATGACTGATCAAACTAGTTAAAGATAGAACCAAGCATTTTCTACAGACATGACCGAGCGATGGAGGAAAGAGAATTACCGAGCAGAGTAGAGTATGAAGAATCAGATGAACTGAAGTGAACAAATTGACTAGAGGTATTATGTACATCTGCAAAACAAAGTTGTATTTGAATCAGATCATTACTGTATCAGTTTAACCATTGTTACAGATAAATATCTTAACCGAGTAGGACATGAAAGTCTTTATTATGACATTCTAATGAATGTTGAGTGTTTTTTTGTTGAACCCATAGTGAGTGCATGGTTAAGAGAGAACTGTTAGTTTTAAATCCTCTAACAAGGTCACATTTAATAGTGTGCATTGTAACCTTTAACAATGTTGGCTCTTAACCGAGCTCACTTCAGAAGAGTGAAATATTTTGGGTTACCGGTCCTAGGTGGTTTTTACCTTAGCCAGGTTTCCATGCTAAAAATCTATTTGTCAATGTGTATGCATGTTGTGTATTGTTATTTTTATTTACACATTACTTTATCAACATTGATCGGTAATCACAGTATTAATTTACTGCTACTCGGTAAACACTAAAGGACTAAAGTTTGAAGTTACAATTTACATTTCACCGAGTTTATTTATATATTTGAAATTGTTGCTATATACATCTGGAAGAATTTGGGACTGTAGGATAATTGGGAGATAATTGATTCACCCCCACTCTCAATTATTCTAACAATTGGTATCAGAGCTTAGAGTGCTTAGAAGGAAAGTTTTCAAGGACTTAAGCTAAAGATCAAGATGTATGAGAGAGATGCACCAAAGATGAACAAGGAGAACTTCTCGACATGGAAAAGTAGAATGAGACTATACCTATCAGGGATTGGAGATGACATCACAATATATCTTGACTCTAAATTCATTCTACCAACTGGACCCTTGACTATTAATCAGATAAAAGAGAAATATGAATACAACATTATAATGGTAGAGATTGTTTCTTCTCTTACTGATGCAAAATTTGAAGATATCAAAACATGTACATCAGCCAAGCATATGTGGTACAAGCTTACACTATTTTATGGAGGAGATGCAAATGTAATAAGAGCTAAAGCTTAAAGTCTCTGAGGAAAATTTGATGACATGAGAATGAAAGAGTGAGAGAACATAACACAATACAGTAACCGACTCAAGGAGGTTGTAAATTCTATTCAAGTAGCAGGTGGAACTATTGATGAAGACATTATTGTGAGAAAGATTCTTAGAACTTTCCTGCTTATTTATTCTATAAGAGTCTCTACAATATATGAAATGAGAGCTGCACTTGGAAACAATAATATTGTTGATAGTCTTGTTGGAAGATTGATTTCTTTTGAGCTGAATAAATTTGACAACAGTGTTGTGCCTACTATGGAATCTACATTTATGTCTTCTTTGAAAATTAGTAAATCTAGTAGCAAACACATTATTAGAAATAATAGTGACACTGACAATGATGACAAAGAACTTGATGAACTTGAAGCATTAATGGTTATAAGATTGCACAAAGGTAAAGGAAGATATAAAGGTAAACTACCTTTGATATGTTTTAACTGTAAAGAAATTGGCCATTTTGCTGCAAGATACCCTAACATAAAAAATGATGAAGAAATGATAGATCTAATAACAAAAAAGATGACCGAGATTAAAGAAGTAACCAACAGTATGACAGAAGGAATAATCAAGATTACAAAGACAAAGGAAAGAAGGCTTGTTACATCGCTGAAGATAAAGATAATGATATTGTTTCTGACACTGATGAAGATATTGAAACAGTATTTATAGCTTTGAAAGAAGATTCGTAAGAAGATGAGAGGTATGTCGAAACAACACTTATTTCCAAAGTTAGTAAACATGACATTTGGGTTATTGATAGTGGTTGTACACATCACATGACTGGAGATAAAGGAAATTTTGAATCTATTGAACATTATGATGGTGGATCTGTTAGAATGGGAAATGATACACCTTGTCAAGTGAAAGGAAAATGAACTATAATGTTGAATAATCAAATCAAGTGTGAGAATGCATATTGGGTGAAAGGACTTAATTATAATATGTTGAGTGTTTCACATTTGAATAACACAGGTCACCGAGTTTCTTTTGAGATCAGAAAAGATAGAATATATGATGGAACAAGAAAATTGATGGACACTGGTGAACAATCAAAAGGTAATCTATTCTATCTTGACACTGCTGAAACTACTTTCTTATTGGCTAAGAATGAAGATGTATGGTTATGGCATAAAAGGCTTCACAATGTCAATTTTGACAACATGGTTAAGATTAGTAAGAAAAGAAAAGTTAGAGGCTTACCGAGCTTATCTAAACCAGACCATGTAATGTGCAAGAATTGTCAAAATGGGAAAGATGTCAAAATCTAGTTTTAAGAGAAAGAATTTTTCATCTAATGATATTTTGGAGTTAGTTCATACAGACCTATGTGGCCCATTGAGAACGCAGAGTTATTATGGGGACAGATACTTTATTTTATTTGTTGATGACTACTCTAGAATGATGACTATTATGTTCCTAAAAGAAAAATATGAAGCATTTAAGATGTTCAAATGGTATAAATCTAAAGTGGAAAAAGAAACTGGTAGAGAGCTAAAGTGTTTGAGATCTGATAGAGGAGGTGAATTTATTTCTGATGAGTTCACTAACTTTTGTAATGAGTATGGAATCAAAAGACATTTTTTTGCATTGAGGACACCACAACATAATGAAATTGTTGAAAGAAGAAATAGATCAATTTTAGATTGTGCTAGAACATTGGTGATCGAAAAGAATGTTGCACAAAAATACTGGAGAGAAGTTGCTAGTACTACTATATATACACTTAACCATGTACAACTGAAGAAAGATTCAAACAAAACACCTTATGAGCTATGGTATGGTTATACACCTAATGTGAGTTATTTTAGAATATTTGGAAGTCGTTGTTATATTCTAAAAGATGAGAGAAATGGTAAATTTGATTCAAAAAGTGATGAAGGAATATTTCTTGGATATTCTACTAAGAGTAAAGCTTACAAATATTTGAACGAGACTTCTAACAAAATCATTGAAAGTGCAAATGTGAAAGTTGATGAATTTGCTGAGAAGAATGATAAGGACATCATGAAAGAACCTAAAGATTACAGTAGATTTGTCTACATGGAATAACCTAGCACTATGTCTACACAAACACCTAATGTTACCGTGCAACCGGGTAATGTTACTGAGCAACAGGAAGCACAGACCGAAAATCAGGAAAATGATATAACTGAAGATCACGATCAAGATCACAATGAACCTACTGAAGAACACAATGAAGAACAAAGAACTGAACCTAAACTTACAAAATATGTGAGAAGACATCATCCTTGGAATTAGATTATTGGAGATAAAAGAGTTGGCATGCTGACACGAAGTAAGTTGAAAGACAACACATGTTTAATTTATTAATTTGAGACTAAAAATGTTAGAGATGCACTACAAAATGAAGAATGGATTAATGGAATGAATGAAAAAATTGAGAAGATACAGAAAAAAAAGACATGGACATTAGTACCGAGATCGAGTGATAAGAATGTCATTGGCACCAAATGGATATTCAGAAAAAAATTGAATGAGAACGGAGATGTAACTAGAAATAAAGAAAGATTACTATACAAAGGGTATGCAAAAGAATAAGGTATTGACTATGGAGAAAATTTTGTACCCGATGCTAGACTTGAAGGAGTTAGAATATTACTTGCATACGCAATATATAAAGGATACAAAGTATATCAAATGGATGTTAAATCTACATTTTTGAATGGAATACTGGAAGAAGAGGTATACATTGAACAACCTGAGGGATTTGTTGATCCTGATCAGACAAACATGGTATGTAAGTTACACAAAGCTTTATATGGTTTTAAGCAAGCACTGAGAGCATGGTATGAAAGAATGCATTCCTATCTTATTAGTATTGGATCTATTAGAACAAGTGATAACAACAATTTGTATTTGAAAGGAGGAAATGATGATAAAACTCTTATTGCTGAAATTTTTGTTGATGATATTATATTTGGAGGAAATGATAACCTGTGCACATCATTTGCTAATGAAATGAGGAAATAATTTGAAATGTCAATGTTCGGGGAGATCAAATTTTTTCTTGGCTTGCAAATTTTATAACAGACTGAAGGTATCTACATTAATCAATTAAAATACATCAAGGAAGTATTGAAAAAATTAAGAATGGAAGAATCAAAACCTGTTGGAACACCAATGGTGACAGGATGCTAACTGATAAAAGAAGATAAGACACCTGAGGTAAATCAGACTTTGTATAGATCTATCATTGGAAAGTTAATGTATGTTGTTCACACAAGACCAGACATATCACATGCATTTGAAATTGTAGCAATATTTTTCGCTAACCCCATAGAATCACATATGACTGCTGTAAAAAGAAATTTTAGATATCTGAATAACACTAAAGACTATGGCTTATGGTACAATAGAGATGACAAATTTAAACTAAAATTTTATACTGATGTTGATTGGGCTAGGAACATTGATGATAGAAAGAGCACTATTGGTGGAGAATTCTTTATAGGAGAAAGATTAGTTACTTGGATAAGTAAAAAGCAAGGATTCATATCTTAGTCAATTGCAGAAGAAAAATATGTTGTTGCTGCTGCAAATTGTTCAAATATTGCATGGATAAAACAAATTTTGAAAGGTATGAATGAATAGATCATTGACCCAGTGATAATTTATTGTGATAATACTAGTGCAATAAATATTTCAAAGAACCTTGTGATGTATGCAAAGACAAAGTATATATATATATCAAATATCACTACTTGAGGGAACAAGCACAAGATAAACAAGTAATACTGGAATATGTACAATCAAAAGAAAAACTTGCGGATATATTTACTAAACCCTTACCGAAGGATATATTTGAGTACTTGAGAGGTAGACTAGGGGTTTTTTCATTGTCTATTGGTCACTAAGCTGACTCGGAGGTTACATCAACCTACATAAAATAAGAATATCAATCATGTTGATGCAAAACTAAACTAGACTGACAGAGACATCAATATAGTGTAAGGTACTTACTACACTGAACACCAAAGATATTTTTGGATACTGAAGAGTTGTATATTTATTTTTGGCATTTTTGTCAAAGGGAGAGAGATTCAATGAAATATCTAAAGGGAGAGAGATCCAATGAAATATCAATCCATCAAAGGGAGAAGAGAATGAGAAAGGGAGAGAAATGAAATATCTATCTGTAGAGAGATCAAGAACAAAAGAGTCAAATTTGAAGGGAGAGTCTGCATGGTGATTTTTTTAATGCTACAAATTTTTTGCAGTTGTAGAACAAAATGCTTGGTATTTCTATGGAATTTTATATTGCATATTCAAGNAGAGAGATAAAGAACAAAAGAGTCAAATTTGAAGGGAGAGTCTGCATGGTGATTTTTTTAATGCTACAAATTTTTTGCAGTTGTAGAACAAAATGCTTGGTATTTCTATGGAATTTTATATTGCATATTCAAGCTAGGGAGAGCTACAAATTTTTTGCAGTTGTAGAACAAAAAGTTTGGTATTTCTATGGAATTTTATATTGTATTGCCATCAATGCCAAAGGGAGATATTTATGAACTACAACTGATTGTATGTTTGAAGTCATTTTTTGATAGTCAATCGAGTTACAGATGTGATGATAAACATTATCAGTTAATGTATTGTCATTTATGTCAACTTATTTGAGTATCATTATGGTAACAAACATCTACTATGAATTGAAGATCAAGAACAAACAAAGTTTATGTGGTCAATAAATGAAGAGTTCTATATACACTGAGAGACAGTAAACACCAAGTAAAACATAGTGTATACCAAGCACAGTGATAACCGAGCTAGGGATCACCGAAACAACATGGTATTGACTGGGTAGTTGATTCAATCTGAGGCCGACTAGAATTTTGAGATGGAAATTGATGATTCTGAGGTAATTGATAAGGTTTGCTATGAAGATCAAACGGTTATGAAAATTCAAGGAAGATCGGACGACGAATATTGAAACGTGTTTTTAACACAACTGTCGAGGAAGGTTTAAGCGGCAAAACCAACGATGGAGATTAAGTGGCAAAATCTGAAGGATATAAATTGAGTGCGTTATGATGTCTATATGAGAGATAAGAGATTCATTTTGAATCATACATGTTGCTATGATGCGCACATGCAAAGTTTATGCATGACTGATCAAACTGGTTAAAGACAAAATCGAGCATTTTTTGCAAACATTACCGAGCAACATAGGAAAGAGCATTATTGAGTAGAACAAAGAGCAAAGAATCAGATGAATTGAAGTGAACAAATTGATCAGATGTATTATGTACTTAATATAGATCAAAAAATCTTCAAAATAGAGTTGTATTTGAACTAGATCATTACTGTATCAGTTTAACCATTGTTACAGATAAATATCTTGACCAGGTAGGATGTGAAAGTCTTTATTATGACATTCTAATGAATGTTGAGTGTTTTCTTGTTGACCCCATAGTGAATTCATGGTCAAGAGAGAACTGTTAGTTTTAAATCCTCTAACAAGGTCACATTTAATAGTGTGCATTATAACCTTTAACAAGTTTGGCTCTTAACTGAGCTCACTTCAAAAGAGTGAAATATGTTGGGTTACCGGTACCAAGTGGTTTTTCCCTTAGCATGCTTTCTACGTTAAAAATCTATGTGTCAATGTGTATGATTATTGTGGATTGTTATTTTTCTTTACACATTACTTTATCAACATTGATCGGTAATCATGGTATTAATTTACTGCCACTTAGTAAACACTAAAGGACTAAAGTTTGAATTTACAGTTTACATTTCACCGAGTTGATTTATATATTTGAAATTGTTGTTATATACATCTGGAAGAATTTGGGACTGTAGGATAATTGGGAGACAACTGATTGCCCCCCCCCCCTCTCAGTTATTCTAACAAAGTTTTTTATTTGGATATTTTTAATATTTGTAATTGATTAAAACCATGACCTCTAACTCTTGTTTAGAAATTTATACCTTCATGGCATTGGATATGAATTGTAGAAGATGAATTATGGTAATTTTGTAGAAAAACATTTAACTAAATTTAACTTGATTTCAAATAGGATAGTTTCAATAGATGTTAGTTTGAGAAAGAAGACAATGTATCTTATTTGTTCTTTGCTTTGAATCATGGAGAAAATTTATTATTTCTATTAATGGTATTGGTGTATAGCCAAAATGGAATCCCTCATTAATACCTTAATATTAGAGTAAATAAAGAGAGAATTTGTGGATTAGGGCTCTAAGGATTCCTTTCATATTGAAGGAAGGCCTAAGTACAAAGGTGGGCCTAAAGGAGATTAGAAGAAATAGAAAGATATGCCCAAACTAAGAGGATGGTCCAAAACCCTTAGGAAGAGTAAAGTATCAGAACTATGGAGAAAATGGGCATGTGAAGAACAAATGACAAAACAAAAATAAGTCCTATGATTATTTTCTATAAATAATTTTTTTTTTTAACAAAAGAGAGGTAAAATTGTATTCAACATAAAGAGAAATATAGAGAAAGAAGGGTCAACCACCCATGAGATAAAATATCACTAGACAACCCTATCTTTATCCACCAATTGATCTAACACGTGAGATTATGTTGAAGATAATTGTTCCCTCTCCACAATATTCAAACACTACTTTTGATTAGAAGCCCATTTGGTCACAAAGTCTACTACTCCATTCCACTCGCTACGAATGTAAATAAAAGTAACAAATTCCAAAGAGTTAAAAAACCTTATAATTTGTCTAGTAAACAAGGGTAAGTGTCAATTGATATCATCCAACTGCTACTGATTCAATAGTCTCACTTCCACCTATGAATCAAGTTCACAAATAATCATTTTCCATCCAAGAGCAAAACTTCTCTCCATGACATACAAAAGTGTGAGAGCCTCCATGTAATTATTTGTATGAAAACCCTTATAAATTGAGAAGATAATCTAGAAAACACCAGCACTATCATTTCATACACCACCAATACTAGCATGACCAAGAATCCCTCTAGAGAAAACATCAATACTTATTTTCAAAACCCCTTGAGGAGGAGAGAGCCATCAACCCTCTTGATTTATCTTCCAAAATGGTTGTCTACATCCATTCCTCATAAACTACCTACTTCCTGCTCAAAGAGAAGGACTATCTTCCTAAATAATAAAATTGAACTAATTGTAGATATCAACATCTCCAAGATCAATGACTCCAACAAAGTCACACTTTGTCGAGAAATTATCTAAAGATTTTGAATAGTTTTCCACTAAAAGTGTTGAACAACCATCCTAGCATCTTGAAAATAATTCTAATTCCTTTCCCAACAAATATTCTAGACTACAATAGGAAAAGTGTGGTTAGGAAAACAACAAGGGGGTCTATAGTAGTTCCCTAGTGCAATACCAAACAAAATCTTTTTTATTGCACAATCGAAAGGAAGATGACCCACTACGTCCAAGTAGGACTTAAGTGCTAGGAAGGTGAAATGATCCTTAATTTTGTGGAAATGTGTAAATTTATTAGGTAAATATGATTGACAGATGCAAGGTACAAGTAAAAAAGGAAAACAATGACAAGTTGAAAAACATAAAGTCTGACAGAAAACAAACAACTCTATATAGGTATCAGAAATGGAAACCATGGAACACCACTGACCTGTAATTCCAATTTAATGTTATTTTGTATAGAAGAGGTAATCCACAACATCCTAATCTTGGGAAGAGGGTGATTGAGTCATCGTGTTCCTAGCATGCTTTTGATTGAACTCAGTTGTAGACTATCTATCAGGTCTTGTACTTTCCAGATTTAAAACGATATGAACGCCACTTGTTCTTACACATAGAAAAATAGGGGAAATATTGGGTTGAAAGGGGTTTACCTTAGTAAAATACAGTTTAGGAATAGACCTTGAAATATAAATTAAATTTCACAAAAGTAAATCATGTAAATGTAAAGTAAATATTATATCTACTTTGTAAATGCATATACCTCTATAAACTGATATTGAGATTGTGATGTCTATGAGGATGCTTGTATGTTATTTGAGTGTAATTGTATGCCGACTTTGAATCTTTAAATGTAAAGAAGAATCAAGGATGCCTTTCATAAATTCATAGATCCAGGAATACTCCTCAAAGATCTTCAATGTTGTTATGCTTGATTGCCTCTTGCCTTGAAGAATGGATGAATGTATGTGATGGACAAAGGATCTTCTTACTTGATTGAGGTCTCCTCTACTTGGCCATCAAGGGAGAGAACCCTACTATAATATATTTCTCATGGTTACCAAAAAGAGGAGAGATAGTTTAATTGTATACCTCTAAAAATATTTTGGAGCTTAAAACATGAAGGAGGTCGAAGGAATTTAGAAATTCCACTAAAAATGAGATTGGGCCCCAATTTAAATTTTAGGGAGAAAATTGGGGAAGAGGATGCCCAAGGCATCCTCTTCCACCAAAAGTGGCTGAAATTGAATTTGGGAGTTGAAAAGAAAGTTGGATATACAAGGGGTATGGGGCTAGATCAAATATGATTGACATGAAATCTTAAGAACACCAAAATGGCTTATTTTTACTAGTTTTTGCTACTAAGCTCAATCATGTATAGATTTTATGTTTGAAAATTAATTAAGGTAGATTTTAGTTATGTTGAATCATATTCATATGCATAAAGAAAAGAACAAAAGATACAATGCAATATTTGCATTATGCAGATAAATATGACACAGGAGAGAGAACAATAAATTTTGAATAAAGGTAGTCTTTATCAATGATGCAAATGAATAATGTCTCACACAAGTCATGAGACTAACAATTATGATGCAAATGAAAAGAATATTATACATTTAAAAATGCTCTAGAATATAGGTTACTTGTCATTGCCTAGATGACGAATCTGGTTTGAATTGCCCTGCATCATCTTTGGTCCTTCCACTTGCATTGCATCCAACTCTTGCTTTCTTGTTGCTCCTAGTCCCTGCATTTGAGTGATAAAATAATTTTGGATTAATCATCTAAGAAATGTTGGTTTATCATCTTAGGGATTTTTCTTGCAGGTTCTTGAAACAGTGTGAATGCTTACTCTTTATATTTCCAATTTAACTCATGCAAGAGAAAGCCTAATTGATGAGGACTAGTTCCTCCTTCTACTTTGAGTTCCACAGGCTCAGGTGGGTGTACCTTCAAATGATAACTAATTCTCTGTATCTATTAGATTGGATTAGAGATTTCACTAATTGTCTAATTGTATTTTAGTGTCCCAATTGATGAAACACTTTACAGATGACAATGAATAACTAAATATAGAGCATTATGAGCCAAATCATGATCTTGACAGTAATAGGCATCAGTGAAATAAGGATTATCATCCTTCTTCCTTTTGTATTTCTCTGAACTTAGGAGGGTTAACCTAGTGATTCTCTCTTTAAGGAATCAGTAATGCAATTGCTTAAAACACATATATTCTTTGTAACTAAAGTGTAAATGATTGATTTTATTTAAATATTCGATGATGATTAACTACTTGCAAAACCCTAAACCAATGCCTAATCCTTGGGCAAAGAGTCAATATCAAATGCAAATCCACAATAAACTGATCAATGAAAATTCATGCAATTTAGATAGAATGCCTTACAGACTATCCTTTCACTCCCACAACCTTGTTATCAAATCCTAATACTAATGCTTAGATCTCTAGGATCACCTGTAATAATTAATCCTTCCTTGAAAGTGTGTGTGTATATTTTGTACCTGATAAGAAAGACACAACACCTCAATAGATCATTGCATTAGCTCAAAAAGGTTAGATAAGCATGTAAAACCAACTAATATCGACCTATTGCCTTTTAACTAAGAAGAGTGTGATTAGTAACATAATAGCCCTCAGATTATGCTACCATCAGTGACATATATGACCTAGCATGAAGGATTTTAGTTTAAAACAAGCTAAATGATGAGAAAACATGCATTCTAACTCTAAGAATGGAGATAATAACAATGTAAAAGCATGAATTATGAAGTGAAATATGAGTTCTAACTTTAATCTAACAACATAACAATGCATTTACAATATGAGATGAAGGCTTATTTGCTCTCAAAAATTGCTTCTATTTATAGAAGAATGAGAGAGAGAGAGAGAGAGAGAGAGAGAGGAGACAAGGCTTATTAATGAGTTGAGGGACTCATTAATGGTGGTGTAAGAGCCATTAATGCCTTGGAAATTAATAAGGCATGGAGGAGACATAGGCTTAAGGCACCTTCATTAATGAGGCATTAATGAATGCCATAAAGAAGCAAGGGGAGTGTGTAAGGTTCAACTTGGCAAGTTGATCCCTTAGGAAAGTCAAGCTTGAGAAAGTGGACTTTCTCAAGTGGGTTGAGTTGTTAATCATTTCCTAATGGAATGTGACAACATTAGGAGGCGGGTTAGGGTAGAATTAGGATTAGGATTAGATTAGCAAGGGTGAATGGGTTGACAAGGGTTAGAACCCAGGGTAGAAATGGTTGAGATAGGTTAGGTTGGGGTTTAGGAGAATATTAATTAAATGAATTAAACTTATTTAATTCATTTAAAAATAGGAATTTAATTATTTAAACAATTTAATTGCTTTTTAATAACTAGGGGACTATAGCCATTTTAATTAAATTAAATAGGCTAGGGGAATGGGTTATTTTGCAAGTGGGTAATTGATTTAGGGATTTATTTAATTCCTTTATAATTAAATACTATAGCCATATTTGATTTTGATATGCTTTAAATGGTTTGAATTGATTTGAATTGTATGGCTATAATAGTTAATATAATTCAGTGATAAAAATCACCTAGGACATTAAATTGATTCAAAGAATTATGCCAAGCAGTAACAGGGTCATTTGGACATAATCAAGGCTATGATCACACTTAGGGAAAATAGGGTCCATAGTTGAAACAGACCAAATTTAGGTGGTTACATTTGCCCCTCTTTGAATTGATGTGCGAGCAGCGCGTTGATTCAAAGAAAGATTGAGAATTTTGTTCTTGGTTGTCGAACAAAATGTTGATGAGATCAGTCTCACACTTGATTGAACAAAACTAATAAAATTGATTCTGAACTTGGTTGTCATCCAAAAATCAATAAAATATTTTAAAGGTACCAATTCTGAACTTGGTTGTCGTCCAAAGATTGATAGTACTGATTCTGAACTTGGTTGTCATCCAAAAAGCCAGTATGAAGCTGCCAGAAGCTTAATAAAAATCTTTTAAAATGAGGAAACATAAGATATCAGCTCATGAGAACCAAAGCTTTCTATCCAACAGTTCTGACTTTAGTTAAGGAAATTGTTATGCCCCTAGTTTGTTTGATAACGAAGTCATTTTTTTAATGTTATTTCAAGCAAAAATTTAATTGACGATAGTGTGATCATGCCCCCTCAGGAACGAAATCAAAGGAAAAGAATAAAATCCCCTAGTTGAAAGAACGGTCACCTGAAGGAAGCGGTTAGGACAAGAAAGAAGGGAGTAGAAGAAGGAGAAAAGGTGTGTTTAAAAATAAACACATGAGTACTAGGTTAATTACGTGAAAATATGAGTGATGAGACTGATAAAATGATGTTAGACCAAGATGTATGATAAAATGTGTAGTATTGACCGATGTTTGGAACAAATGAAGCAAATCTATAATTTTTGAAACTATCATAAGAGGGGTACTGGGCTGCTAAAAACATCTTAGGCACCTTCAATTTGGTTCCTGATTGATTAGAAAAAGAACAGAAATGTAGTTGTAGTTATCTGGGAGGAGTTTCAGAACTCCTTAATGGCTCAAAAGACCAATATAAGCCTTAAAAATTAACATTTCACTATTCATTTTCACTTTCACCCATAGTAATTCAGAGAGCTCTACAGAGAAGATGGTAGTCCCCATGAGGAAGCACCATTTCGAGATGAGCCAACGACATCAGCGCCCAGCTGACTACCCACTGTCGGTAAGTGCTCGACAAACTACCCTATGAATTTTGCACATTTCAATTTTATGCATTTTTGTGGCTTTTATGGCCCTTACAATTTTGAATTGCATCCGAGATTCTGGATCGCAACCTGCGAATCTCGTGTCGCATTCGGTTTTTCTTAGATCACATCTGATTTTTCTCAGATCACATCTGATTTTTCTAGATTCCTGCTTCGCATCTGGTATTTCCCAGATCGCATTTGTTTTCATTGCTTTTCTCTTATTTTTAGTAAAAACCCATCAGTGTGTCGCATCCCGTATGTAGGATCGCATCCTGTATTTAGGATTGCATCCCATATTTCGGGGATCACATCCTGTATTTCTAGGATCGCATCCAGTAAAATGGATCGCACCCTTCTATTTTAGAATCGTTTCTAGTTAGGAGACTAAGAATTTCAATCTTTTAGACCTGTTTGCGTGCCGCAAACTTGGAATTACTTTGCTGATTAGGAGTCTACCCCTGTATCGTAGATAGGATAATGATGTATTGTCATTTTTGTCCAAAATAGGCCCAGTTTGAGGTAGTCGCATTTCATGGCACTTATCCTTCTTGTGTACTTGCATTGTCTGGACGGTTGTCAGATGAGGAGCAGACTACCGTGATCTGATGCGGATTGCGATCGTTGATGGGTTTACCTAAGATTAGGGTAAACCCTGGATTGTTGACTGCTCTGGCTGAGAGATGGCACTCAGAGCACAACACCTTTCACTTACTGACTGAAGAGATTACAGTGACCCCGAAGGATGTCTGGAGGATACTTTGGGTATTGATGATCGGACATGAGGTACGTTTTGAATCGACGGTGACCGTGGCGATTGGTGCTGCGCAGAGATATTTCTAGGATGACACCATAGATCAGAGATATATGTCGTGGGATTACATGGTCAATCATTATGATCATTTATCAGTTTATTTAGAAGGTCTAGTAGGTGGAATACTGATTCCTGATAGGGGCCAACATGGATTTATGGTTGGCTGGGTAGACATGATAGAGCAGATGGTCGGTGATTTGCTTGGGGCAGCTGTATCTTAGCCCACATGTACAGAGAGCTACATGAGATAGTTTACCACTATACACGGAGCATGACCATAGGCATTTTGATCCTCCAGATCTAGGCCTGGGAGCACATCCCTGTGACATGGCCAATTATAGACAGATAGAGGGCTCCAGAACAACCATATGTTTATATGTACGCAAGTCTTCTTTAGCAGCCCCATATGGGAAAGATTGAGTACTGGAGCCATTTATTCGATGATATGACAGAGGTCATTTGGCGACCATATTTAGATTGCGAGGTGTAGACCTCAGATGCCCGATAGGTGCCTTACTTGTGTTAGAGCCGATATCTTATTGGCAGGACCAGATATGTCATAGAGTGGTTTGTGATTACTAGAGTGCTAAGACAGTATGGATGTTGACAGGGCAGGGCAGAGGACATTACTGTATACACCTGAACTAGAGATGAGACACCATTATAGGGTGCACAGTTGACGTATGAGACAACACACCAGGAGATCTGGGATATGGTAGTTGTAGATTGGGATCTCCGTCCTAATGTAGCTGATTAAGGTGTGTCAGATGGATATGCTGCTGAGAGACTTCAGTACCCCTTTCCTCAGTTCACTGTTCCTGAGGAGATTATTCCTTGTATAGAGGATCCTTTAGACTATGATCCTGATGATTGACCAGCCAGGGGTAGGGGCAGTGCACAGAGAGACAGGGCTCCTGGCAGGCATGGAGGGTGTGATGGTGGGAGGGATGGCGGTAGAGATGGCAGGTGTCCTCCTCTCGATGATGGTCCTGATGGAGATGATAGAGGAGGTGGTGGTGAGGCTGTCAATATAGGGGGATCTAGTGGCAGTGGGCAGGGTAGGCGCTAGAGGTTCAGATTTGTGGCTCCTCGGAGAGATACTGGCCCTTTGCTTACAAGAGATCAGCAGTGACAGAGGCGTCAGGGGTCACAGGATAGAGGAAAGGACAGGTCTCAGGAGCAGGATGCAGGCAGAGATGGAAATCCGTTGTCCAGATGTGAGCAGGAGAGGGAGCAGCTTCGATCCAGGATCACAGCATTGGAGACTCAAGTTACTACTATTGATGCCCTATTGGCGGACAGGGATATATAGCTAGAGAGACTGAGAGCAGAGAGGGATAGGTAGGGGGAGATGCTCATATCTGAGAGAGATGCACATGCCTGGATAGTAGTTCATCAGGGGTAGAGGGCCACCTATTATTATGCCCTATATCATGTAGCAGTGCCTGAGGGTCAGAGAGCACCTTCCTTTTCTCGAGTGACTCAGAAGTCAGAGGGGGCCATGCCTCCTCCAGAAGCTCCTTTTGTACCACCTCCTCCTCCTCCTCCTGATCAGGGAGAGGGGTAGGACAGAGTTGATAGCTTGTACCATCTTTATGACATGTATATCTTGAGATTATATTTGTATATCTGGATCCTGCTAAGATCCCCTCTTTTGTATATCTGGATCCTTCTGAGATCTGTTTTTGTAGATGATATTCATACATGTATATCTGATTCATTTTGGCTCTTTGATACGTCGATACTCTTTATGCATATTGTTCTATATTTTGATCTGTACCATGTCGTGATGATATATATCTGATCCAGCTTCCTGATTCTGACATGTTTCATGAGTTCCCCTTGCTTTTATAGATGTGATAAAATGTATCTTTGCACATGTGATGATATCTTGGTATCTTGATGAGTTAGTTTTAGATGATAACATCATTTTATGATTGGATGTGATGAGTCATTACTGATATAAATATGTTTTAAATGATGCTTATGTGAAAATGCAAATGTATGTTTCCTTTGATTTTCGGTTATGGCAAATAGATGTATGGATGCACTTTAGGATGAAAAAGTAAAAATGTAATACATGGATGCTTTATTTTTGTATTTTCATGTTTCTTCCTTTTTAATGAATGCAAAATGTATGCTATGGATGTGCAACGATATTTGATATCATTAATATGGATGATGTAATTAACTTGATTGTTAGAAGAAGATAGAAATCATTTTTTAGCACAAAATTCCTTATGCTTTTATTCCTGTTATAAATGCATCATGCAATCTCTAAATGCATCTATATGCAGACTCTTAGGACTTGTCACTGATTAGAAAATATTGCAACATTTTTATCATCATTGGGCACTTTTTGGAATGGAAACCACCTGATAGCATAATCATCACTAATACCCACTGGTATTATGATAATATGAATACTATGTTTTATTGAAATGTCAGAAATAGACTTAGGCATCAAGGCATAGAAGCCAGGATTAAAAAAAATAGTCACTTTCCTTTTAATATACCAGATTCTGATTAAGGCAAGATATTGGACCCGCAATGACCTTGAAAATTCATATCCTTGGGTACATTATGATTCATATACCTTAGTGAGAATCTGGATCAGAAAACAAACAAGGAAATTATTTCAACCTCACCGTAGTTTACACATAATGAAGATTGAGATATATGCGGCTATCCACCCATAGTGGCAGCTCTTACCATAAACATCCAAGTTAGGTGAAATTTATAGGATCATTTGGAATAGTCACCATATGAAGAAAATCAAGAAAACATTATGCCCCCTATCCTTGTGACTCTTTGTCTTTGCGCAGACATCATTGAGCAACTAAGAAGACATAATAAATTATCAATTGAGAATCAATCAAATAAAATTTATAACTACTTAGATGCCCCTAGTTGAAAACATCATCAGGTCATAAAAGAATCATAATCAAACCAATATCAAACTGTGTGTTTAAGTAGTACTTGTTCATTCATATGTCAACACAGTAGAGATTCATCAATCAAAAAATTGTAATACAAGCAATATGGTGTTCCATGTCTGTGCATTGATACGATAATCCATTCATGTTTGCGATCCAATATAGCCTTGCTGTGAATGTAAATGTCATGTCTGGATATGTGATTTTTGAAAAGACACCCTTGTTTTGGAAAGTGACATTCATTTTGCATGTATCAAGAAACATTGTGTTCGTAAGGCAAACCATCCTAGAGCAACCTAGCAACCATAACCTACCATACTAGAAAGGATGCCCCTAGTGCAAAATGACTTATTCCTATGACGTAGAGATAGATAAATCCCAAGCGAGGAAAAGATAGTCATTTTAGGAAGAATGAAGTCAGCGTATGAGCACAGGAAAAATTATGAAGGCCTTGTGTCAGTAGTGCATTGATAGATGGAGCGTAAAACACAAGTGATGCCTGATTGCCAGGTTTTAACCACTTGGAAAGACCTTTTTCTTTTTTTCTTTTTGCTACCAAGATGCCTGTTTTACCAGGTGCTCATCAAGGCACTTTTCTCTTTTTCAATTTTTTTTTGCTATTTTTTCTTTTTTGAATGTTTTTGTAGTATCAAGGCGCCTGTTTACCAGGTTTTCACCAAGGATACCCTTTTTGTAGGATATTTTTCCACTGTTTTTGGATTTCTTTAGGATCAATTTTTTGAATGTTTTTGGTATTTTGCAAGAACTTTTTTTTTATACAGGCTCTGCTAGCTGAACATTAAGCGTAGAACCGCTTTAAATGTAGAGTGTTAATAGGATTTGGAAGAACGTCTCCCTCAGGTGTAGCTAACTAATAAGCTCCAGTCCCAAAAGTAGCAGTGATAACATAAGGTCCCAGCCAATTAGGTTCAAACTTTCCTTTCTACTCCCTGTAAGGCTGGTTCTTAGGATTCTCCTTGAGGATGAGATCTCCCACTTCAAACTTGCATGGTTTGACCTTTTTGTTGTAACCTTTGGACATACGTGCTTGATATACCTTGAGATGATCAAACACTTGTTGTCGGCGCTTATCTAGCAAGTTCAGATAATTTACCCTATCTATGTGGTACTGCTCATCAGTAACTAGTCCTTGTAAAGATATCCGCAAAGATGGGATTTCAACCTCAATGGGTAGCACTGCTTCAGTGCCATAGACTAGAGAAAATGGCGTGGCTCCAGTTGGTGTTCTTATGCTTGTTCTGTAGGCCCATAGTGTCAGATTTAGTTATAGATGTCAGTCTCTGCCAGAATTGCTTACAGTTCTATGTAAAATCTTGAGAATATTCTTGTTTGATGCCTCGGCCTGTCCATTACCTTGAGGATAATAGATTGAGGAGCAATGTTGAGTAATATGGAATTGTTCACAAAGGTCATCAATGTATTGATTTTTAAATTGGCCCACATTGTCTGTTACAATTGAAGAGGGTATGCCATATCTATAAATAATGTAGTTCAGAATTAACATAGCCACCTATTTTCTAGTGGCTTTGATTAGCGGCACGGCTTCGACCCACTTCGTGAAATACTCAGTGGTCATAATGATAAACTTGTGTCCATTTGAAGAGTTGGGATATATTTGTCCAACCAAGTCAAAGGCCCATTGCTGAAATGGCCAATGTGTTATGAAAGGTATGAGTTCTCTGGCAGGGGCATGGATAAGGTTTCCATGTGTCTGGAATTTAAGACATGCTTTTGAAAATTGAACAACATCTCTCTCAACCATGGTAGGCCAATAATAAACTACTCTAAGTAGTTTCTTGGTTAATGAAAATTTGTTTGAGTGTGATCCACATACACCTTCGTGGACATCTTTTAATGCTAGATCAAACTCTTCGAGTTCTAAATACCGAAGAAGTGTACCATCGAGACTGCATTGATATAGGTTGTTAGTTATGAGGATGTAACATGATTTTGTCCTAATCAGGGATCTTTTCTCATTTCTGGATAATTTGGTGGGAATGGTTTGGTCGGAAAGGTAAGCAATGATACTGGCATATCAAGAGTGATCTGGGGTATTCAAGGTACATATTACCTAGTATTCAAGGGTATCAAAGGTGGGATAGGATATTTCTTCCACCAAGAAGTCATAGCATAATTGATGCTCCTCTAGTTGTAACATGGATGCCAAGGTAGCCATAGCATCCGTAGCTTTGTTCTCTGATCTTGGTATTTGTTGGAAGGTGAAGAAGACAAAGTACTTCTTCAGATCATCAACTAGTTTCTTGTAGGGCATCGACTTTTCATCTTTTGTTTGATACTCCCCATTGACTTGATTGATAATTAGTTGAGAATCACCATACACATGTAACTCTATGATCTTCCAATCCATAGCTAGCTTGAGGCCATTGACCAATGCTTCATATTTTGAGATATTGTTGGTGCATGGAAACATCAATTTGTAAGATTTGGGAATCTTGTATCCTTGTGGATTTATGAAGAGGACCCCTGCTCTAGATCCTTGTTGAGTGAATGAACCGTCAAAGTACATCTTCCAGGGATATTCAGTGAGATGCATGATTGTTTTATCAGAGGATTCAATTATTAAAGGTTCATCATCCTGGAGTGGTGAATCAGCCAATTGATCTGCAAGTACCTATCCTTTGATAGCTCTCCGTTCTACATATTCAATGTCAAACTCACTTAGAATTAGGACCCATTTTGTGAAACGTCCTGTTAATGTTGTTCTGCTCAAAAGATACTTGAGAGGATCGATCTTAGCAATGAGCTTCACTATATGAGAGAGCATGTAGTGTCTCAATTTTTGTGATGTGAAGATGACTGTTGAGCATGCTTTTTCAATAATGCTATAATTGAGCTCATTAGTGACTAGTGTTCTACTAATGTAGTAGATAGCTTGTTCTTTCTTTGTTTCATCTTCTTGTGCCAGTAATACTCCTAGGAATGTAGTTATAGCTAAAATGTATAGGAGTAAGGGTTTTCCATGAATAGGCACCATAAGAATAGGTGGGGAAGCTAGGTACCCCTTCAATTCTCTGAAGTTTTCTTCATAGTGTTCATCCCATTTGAAGGTAACCCCTTTATGTAGTATCTTAGTAAAGGGTTGTGCCCTATCTGCAAGTTGGGACATGAATCTTCTGATAGACTGGAGTCTCCCTTGCATCATCCTCATTTGACTGATGTTACATGGAGGAGCCATCTCTAGAATATCCTTTACCTTTGCAGGATCTACCTTGATTCCCTTCACAGATACAATGAATCCTAGGAGCTTCCCTGATTGGACCCCAAAGGCACATTTCTTCGGATTGAGACTGAGTTGGAACTATTCCATTTGATCCAATATCTTTCTTAGCTCAGCAATTTGAGTACTTCTCTCCTTAGATTTAGCCAATGTGTAATCGACATAGTCCTCCATGTTTTTGTGCATCATGTCATGGAATATTGTGGTCATGGCTCTTTGATATGTTGCACCGGCATTCTTTAACTCAAAAGGCATGACATTACAGCAAAAGATGCCCCATGCGCATGTGAATGTGGTTTTCTCTTGATCCTCAGGGGCGATCTTGATTTGATTATAGCCTAAGAATCCATCCATTAATGAATACATCTAAAAGCTTGTTTTAAGATCTATGATCATGTCAATGTTTGGTAGAGGGAAGTCATCTTTCGGACATGCTTTGTTTAGGTCTCTAAAGTCCGTACAGATCCCGATAGATTTATCAGATTTAGAAATGGGGACCACATTGGAGATCCACCCTGCATAGGCAATGACTCGAATAAATCTAGCTTTCAACAACTTTTCTAGCTCTTCTTTTACCAATAATGCAACATAAGGATGCATTTTTCTAAGTTTTTGTTTTACGGGCTTGATCCCAAGAGCTATAGATAAGTGGTGCATGATGAGATTAGGATCTAGCCCTAGCATATCAGTGTAAGACCATGCAAAGTTGATCTTTTTCTCCTTTAGGAACTTTGTGAACTGTACCTTCTCTTCTTCTGATAAAGATTGTGCTAGATGAACTATTTGAGGTTTTTCAACAGTGCCCAAGTTTACTGGCTGTGTTGGTTCAATCAATACCAAAGATCTTTCCTAAAAGTGTTCTAGGAGGACATCAAGAGTCTCATCCTTTAGCACCTTGGAGAGGTTTTCACCATTGGATACGTCTTTTTTCTTTACTATTTTGGGATCTGATACTGCCACATAGTGGTTTTCACCATCAGTCCTCTTTTTCTTTTTATTTTTCAATTTTTGACTAAGAAACCCGATATCCTCCTGTGACATGTTCTCTCTCCTTGTATTGGTGGAAGAAGGATAAGGTTCACAAGCATTGAGATAACAAGCTAGGGAGTGGTCATTGGGAAATTCGAGGATAGGAATAGGATCTGTTTTAGTCCAATCAATTAGGTCTGGAAGTACTAATGTTAGAGAATTAGATTCTAAGAAGGACATCATCGTGTTAGCATCAAGACCATTAACCGACATGACATGATTTGTTAAGTTAATTTCTTCAATTTTTAGATCAATAAGAGTGAGATCATCATTAAAAGGGTCATTTTTAGTCATATGTGGATCGAACTCTAGTGACTCGTCAGTAGAAATCTCATCATCCTCTCTCTGTAAATGGAGGTTTCTTGCTTGTGGCCTATGAAAATCTTCTAGACTTACGTATTCACCAGTGTCTCCATCAATGATCGAGGGAAGGAACTCTTCTTCTGCTTTAGGAGGATGAGTATCATTGAGAGGAGTGTCAGATCATTTTCTAGGAGTTGAGGGAGCTGCAAACATGTGAATTGTATCTATTCAAATATCTTTAGATGCAATAGATAGCCAATCCCATTCATAGTCATGAGAGTTTGTGACATCATCATCAGATTTGTTTAAGTATTTAGCAATGGTTATCTGATGTACCCAGTTAGCTTCTTGTAGATCAAAGTGGGGTAGATCAAGGACATGTGAAATTGTGACCAATTGCCCCCAGTTAGGATGTAGATTCTGTGGCCGGGGTATATCTTGAGTGATTGTCGCTATGGTATCTCCTACCTCTTGAATGGGTGGTTGTGCTAGCAAAGGGGTATGAAGATCTTGTGGTACCTCAAAGCTAAGTACGTAGCATTCTCCTTGGTAGTTGGGGTCTTGTGTGCCAACATGTAACATTCTTTCATAGGACCATTGCTCTAGTTCATCTGTTTCATCACTCCCTTTATCTGAGTGCGGACTCTCTATTGGAGCGGGTTTATCAGTTTTAGTATTAAAACCAAGTCCTATTTTATCTCTGGTATTCTGGAACTCTAGGGGTATAGGTTCAACAAGCCCTCGTCTTGTGTCATTTAGAGGTCCCTTTCCTTTGTAACCCATTTGTGTGAGGAAATCATATCCCATTCCATACTTTTCTAGGGATATCTTTACATGCTTGACCTCAGATTCCATTGGTTCGCCTTTGTAAAGCCAATCCAAGACTGCATGTTCTTTTGTGTTATCTGAAGAAGATGTGGATGCCTTTATCATGCCAGTTGCCTTGTGTACTTCTAGCTCTTTGGATGCTATAGGTGTGAATGTCGAGGAAGGTTTTCCATAGGATCTCGGTGACACTGGAAGTTTTGTTAATGAAGGAGTCAGGTCTAGCTTATACTCTCCCATACCTATTTATTCAAGTTTCAAGGTTTTGCTAAAACTCTTCATAACCATGTCCTTGGTAGTTTCAAGAGAAACTACATCCAAAGCTTCTTTGTTGTGTGGGATCATGCTACCTACTTTGATATTGTTGCAAGTGTAGTTAGCATCAGCAGGAATGGTCACTTCTACCCCATTATGTGGGAATTTTATGCATTAGTGATAAGTGGATGGTACAGCTTGCATTTCATGAATCCATGGTCTGCCTAGTAGAATATTGTAGGCCAATGGTAAATCCAAAACTTGACATATGATGTTCCTCTCAATTGGTCCGACTCTGATAGGTAGAACAATAAGACCTCTGGAGGCTCTTTCTTCCTCATCATAAGCTTTGATTGTTATCTTATTTCTAGAGTTAATTGTTTGTTCTGAGAGACCTAGTCTCCTGATTAGATCTAGTGTACAGATATTCAATCCCGCACCACCATCTATCAACACGCTTCTAACACGGGATTTATGAATAAGAACTTCGATATGGAGGGGTTGATTGTGTGGATGGGTCAATGACTTGTCATCCTCTTCAGAAAAGGAGAGGTAATGTGGCGCTGAGATGTGATTGACCATCGCTTGAAACTTGTCTATATCAATATCCTTTGGAACATTAGTGGCATGCAAAGCTTGTTCTAGGATTTCTTTATGTACTATGGATATCTTGAGCAACTCGAAAATGGAAATTTTGGCAGAGGTTCATTGCAATTGGTCTACCAAGTCATATTTTTCTCCAGGGATAGTGACCATGTGTTTTACTGCTGGTTTAGGAATAGTTACAATAGGAAATTTGGATGTTGATGTTGATGTTAGTTTTGGAGGTCCTTTGATTGTAACCTGTGCTTGTCTCCATGTTACAGCATTTGAGTGGGATGAGACACCTTTAATTGTGACCACATTGATGGATTCAGTTTTAATGTCAAGCATATTAATTACATTATCATTTTTGGAATAGGTGTAGTTTACCTCATTACTCTTCCCTTTAGATGTTTCTCCTTGATTATAATTAGGAAAGGGTTTGTTGAATGTTGTATGATCCTCATTGGTAGTATGTCTGTCTACCTTGATTTTACCTCCTTCGATGAGGTCTTGGATGACATGCTTAAGTTTGAGATAATTATTAGTCTTGTGTCCCTTGTTTTTGTGGAAGACACAATAGGAATTATCATCCCACCACTGAGGTTTGACCATTGGTTCCCACGGTTTAGAATTAGGAATTGTAAGAACTTTGTTATCCAATAGTGTTTTCAGAATAGTCTCAAGAGGCTCCCCTAAAGGAGTGAATTTTCTTTGGGGTTTCGAAGTCCATGTTCGTTCCTTGTTGTTATCATTGTTCACTTTGGGGATGGGAGGTGTTACCTTAGCGTCTTTTCTTGCTTGCATGCCATTGGTTAGATTAAATACCTCGGGTTTAGGATTAATGTTAGAGGCATCAACTACTCCATCATTAACAATATTCTTGTTTTGCTTCCACCATTTAGGCTTGGAGTTGGAGTTGTTGGTTTTGTTTTCATTTTGAAGGGTGATCTCTCCCCTTTTGACCATGACTTCCTCAATAGGGAGGACATTTTTAATCATTCTATCGAAGCTAGGAGATTTTTGCATTTGTAGAGCATAGTTCAATTCAGGCGCTAGATTATTAATGAAGATTTCCATCTTCTCTATTTCAGGAATGGCCCTTGAATATTGTGCAAAGATCTTCCTCCATCTTTGTAGGAAGTGTGTGAATGATTCTCCGGTTCATTTTTTAGTGTTACATAGGTCCATCATAGTTACATCATGTTGGATGTTGTAGGAGTAATGTTGAATGAATCGTTGGATCAACTCCTCAAATATATTGACCTTAGGGTTTAGTTTTGAGAACAACTCTATGGCATTACCTCTTAGACTTCCTGGAAATAGTCACATGAGGTATGTGGGTTTGTGCATGTATTCTATGCTCAGAGCACAGAATTCCCTAACATGATTGTGTGGGTCAGTTTCTCCCATGTACTTGTCGTACTTTGGTCTTGCCACATTGGAAGGAAACGAGACCATAGTGATACTCTTGTCAAAAAGAACTAGACAAATGGCGTCCAAAGAGTATTTTGTTTTAGGTTCCTCCTTCTCCTATTTGAGATTTGTGAGCTCTATTTGCATCAAATTGAGTTGTTTAGTGAGAAGAGATATTGGGTTTGGTACCTCCTTTTCCTTGAGCTTTTCTACATCATAATCCTTGGGTAATTTGACACCTGTGGATGCTAGATGGAGGAAGTATTTTTCTTTATCATCATTAATTATCTGTTCCAATAGTTTGTGGATCCATTTACTTTGTTTGAGTTTTTCATAATCATCTTCGGGGATCTCCTCTTCACTGTCTGATCTGAATGGGCCATGTTCAGATTTGGGTCTTTCCTCCTCATCTGTGTCTTCAGGCTTTTGGGTTTTTCCATCATTATAATCCTCAAAATCTTCACTCCATCTGCAAGTATCGCTATCCATTTGAGGGGAATCTAGATCAAGAAGGGAACTACGAGAAGTTTCTCCTTGAAAGTGTGGTGTCTTAGGAGGCACTTTTGATCCTTTAGTTGTGTACTTGTTGCATCTCGTGTTAACCAGGAAGTTGTTTCTTAACTTTGTTAACGTTTCCCAATAGTGCAAGTGAGAGTTTCAGATTGTTCAAGTGGGCATGTCTAGGTAAAAGTAACTATTTGTTGGTGGATGTAAATGATTCTAGCATCAGAGGGTTAGAATGCCCTGATAGCGAGCTGGGAACCAAGTTGTTGGTAGGAAACGGGTAGACTACACATATTTAACTGATCGTGAAAGATTGATTAGGCATGCAAGGTGGACATTTCAAAAGTGTTTTGAAAATACAATATGGAGACTAGAAGAGACAATAGAAACTAGCTAAAGAGAAAAAAGGGTATCCTAGTCAACTGAGACTTTCTAAGAAAAACTCCTACAAGTACCCACTGTCCTGAATGTGATCTCCCAGATGCGAGCCTCTGATGGTACTAGATGCGATCCTAGAATTATGGATGCGACTATGTGCTGACTAAATGTGATCTAGAATACCAAATGTGATCCTAAATACTGCATGCAACTTGGGAAATATAGGATGCGATCTTATGATGTCTTTGTCAGTTTTGGTCAGTTCTAAAAAGTTTGTTTTCAAAGTGCGTGAAGTTGCTTGTTTCCAGATTGCGTTAAGAGGTGTCGTAAGGTGTGAAAAACACTTGTACTCTAGGTTTTGAAAAAAAATTATTATTTTGAGGAGCTTATCTTTTTAATGATCTTTTGAACACGTCAAACAATTTTGCATTGTTAGGAGGGTGAAACAAACACTCATCTTTTCCTATTCTCTAGGTGCAGGATGAAAATCTTTGCTCGTTGACTCAGGTACACACTCAAATGCTAATCAAAATACAACCATCAACAAGCATGCAATGGCTCTAGTCATGATGTTGTATTAGCTGACTCCAAATGCAAGTGAGGGCACAATATGACAAGTGTCTTGGGGCAATTAATTTTTTCCTTGCACAAAGATTATCACCCTTTCGGGGATGAATCAAGAGTTCTTTCAGTTGAAGTTGTTGTAGATTATTGGGCAATCCATTCGAAACTGTCCCACATAGAATTGAACCAGGAAAAATTCAGGCGTATAGCCCTATGAGTACCCAAATATATGTAGTCTTGCAAGCAAGATTCCAGCGGCTCCACTCTACATATACCCAAATATGTTCAAGGAATGATGTTGAAATTCCAAGAAAAAAACCAGTTCCATCTTCTAAGGCTTTAGCCTATGAGGAAGCAACTATTTATAGTGAGTTGGAAGGGTTGGCGTAAAATCTGTCCTCACTTGGGTCATTCCCGGGAGATTTTTTCCTCAACCGGCAGGCCCTCTACTGTTTAAATGTATGTAACCAGGATTGACGAGCTTTGGATGTCTAGATTTCTGATTCTTCTGAAGAAGAAGAGCATACTCTCCTAATCTAAACCATTTTCTCCCAAAACACGTAAAGCAAAGTTCATTCCTTCAAGCTATGTTGAGCTTGATTTAATTGTTCCTATTTTAAAGAAAACAGGATGCTTGAAAAGGAAAGTTGCCTTGTTCCATTAACCACAAAATTTTAGTGATTTGCTTGTCCAATTACTAATCCAAAAAGGAATTATACGATGTAGTTGTTCATTGAACCACAATATTTAGTGATTTGTGTTGTTCATTTACTGTTCCAAATTGAACTAGACGATGTGTTTGCTTGTTCAATTAACCTCAAATTCTGTTCAATCCATAAATTGATGTATGAGTTTCTGATTTTCCTTAAAAAGGAAAAGAGCATAATCCTCTAGTCAGTTTAGTGATAGATTGGAATATGTATCTTAATTTGGAAAGCAAGTAAATAGAAGTCAAGACGGGGGTTGGGTAACCTGAAAAAAACCAAGTTAGTATATGTTTATGTTAACTCTGACAAAAGCTTTCAAGAACAACCATTAAACACTTGTTAGGCTGCAAGACACCGAAAACACTTGTTAAAAATGTTAGAGTTAGGAAAATGAAATCCACATACTTTCTAACCAGATGCGAGCCTAAAATTTTACTGAATGCGATGCAGCATACTATATGTGAGCTTCCTTACTAGATGCAATTCCATGCTTACCAGATGCGAGCCTAAACTAAAAATGACCCGGGAAATACCAGACGTGAGCCTTGTTTTCCGTGGTATGAGGGCGTATCTTAGATGCGATCCAGAATGGTCAAAAATGATCCTGTGTCCGAATTCTGGACATGCAAATTAGTGAAAAAGTGTTAGAAAATGAGACTAAGTTGGAAATCTTTCCCCACAGTGGGTGCCAAAAATGTGTGTGTATATTTTGTACCTAATAAGAAAGACGCAACACCTCAATAGATCATTGCATTAGCTCAAAAAGGTTAGATAAGCATGTAAAACCAACTAATATTGATCTATTGCCTTCTAGCTAAGAAGAGTGTGATTAGTAACATAATAGCCCTCAGATTATGCTACCATCAATGACATATACGACCTAGCATGAAGGATTTTAGTTTAAAACAAGCTAAATGATGAGAAAACATGCATTCTAACTCTAAGAATGGAGATAATAACAATGTAAAAGCATGAATTATGAAGTGAAATATGAGTTCTAACTT
>MU228092.1:1775373-1787689 GCA_018584345.1 Thuja plicata | reverse complement strand
ATTTTAATTAAATTAAATAGGCTAGGGGAATGGGTTATTTTGCAAGTGGGTAATTGATTTAGGGATTTATTTAATTCCTTTATAATTAAATACTATAGCCATATTTGATTTTGATATGATTTAAATGATTTGAATCATATGGCTATAATAGTTAATATAATTCAGTGATAAAAATCACCTAGGACATTAAATTGATTCGAAGAATTATGCCAAGCAGTAACAGGTTCATTTGGACATAATTGAGGGTATGATAACACTTAGGGAAAATAGGGTTCATAGTTGCAACAGACCAAATTCAGGTGGTTACAGAAAGAACTCACAAGCAACTGCACAATCACCTTGTAATTGGTATATCTAAAATGCCTTGCAAATTAAACATACAAGAGCTATAATAGAAATATAAAGAGACAACACAAGATATAGAAAAGAAACTCTAATATATTTTAATGATATTGTTACTACTTCAAATACATTCAATAGACAATAAGCTCAAAAACTAAGACAAAATTGAGTAGTCTGGCTTGCAATTATATTTCACCTCTCATCCTCCTTTTACAAAATGATACAAATGTTATATATATATATATATATATATATATATATATATATATATATATATATAGTCTAAACCATCTTGGAATCCTTAAAAACTAAGGATGCAGCAAGCTTCAGATGGTTTAAGACCTAACCCTAAAATCTAGAAGAAGATAAAAGATAATAAGACTCTAAGCGGTGGAAGGACAAAATAGGAATATAATCAATTTAGATCTTGAAATCTCTTGCTAGCTGGCACCTCTGTCTAAATATGTTCTGGATACCCTCCAATAGTTGTTGTGACATTTAGTGACTGTCATTACAGGCTAACATACACTAATCTTTCAGATGACTAACCTCCCTGTGCTCAAAGATCAGGTGTTGGGTGTCCTACTCTTCATCTAGTATGTGAAGGTCATCTATCGCAGGATTCTTTTTCTTGAGCTTTGTGAGAACATCCCAAGTTTCTACATCTTCCTCTGCACGCCAATTAAAGATTTGAATGCTTTCTAATTGTGCCTTTTTCCTCTCTCATCTAACATCTATTATGATTTTGACATCTGTTACAAATTTATTGAAATTTGTCTCATCCTTAAATGCCTCATCCAAGGTTTTATTAAACCTTTCCATATCTAATTCATTGGTGTCAGAAATAAATGCCTCTTTACTAGGCAATAATGAATCAAATTCATTTCTCCGTATCTCCACTGCTTTGGTTTGATTGTCCTCTGACCTTATGAAAGGAATAAACTTATTATAATCATATCCAAACATGTTCAATCTTTTCTCTATCTGATTTGTCTTGCCCTTAAACAAGGACAAGGTTACCCCAATTTGTTATATCTCATCACCTACTTGTGTGACTATTTCTAGTACGTCTGCCCTAAGTGGCAGCAGGGATGCTAACCTTTCAAATAAACAGGTCCTAAGTGACCAAGTCCCAAAATAGGGTTTCAATGTTGATATAAAATTAGTTACCTCAATCTGTAAGCCAAGAAACTTATTGTAGGCTCCATGCACTAAATCAACATTATCTTTTAAAATATCAATTCTGTGTTGCAAAATATTCAAAAAGGCTTGTAAAGCCACATTATTCTTCTCTATATCTTTCTGCTTTGTTTCCTTCTGAGCATCCCCTACATCCTCTGTTTGTACAAGTGCATATTTAGCCTATTTAGGTTCAACAATAACAACTTTTGGGATCTCTTGTAACTTTTGAGTTAGATCTGTAATTATTTTCTCCATAGAACTGATTTTTATCAAACCAATCTCTATATCCTTCACAATAAGACTTGTCTCATCAAATAGATTTTGATACCTATTAGACATTTGCACAACTTTTGTTTCATCGAGGTGAGCAAAGTGAGTTAGGGCCTGTGAAATTTCTAGATCCCCTATGTTTTGAACAGACCAGATGATTTTGTCCCCTTCCATCTTCTCTTGTACATTTATTAGTGATGGCTTTTGGTTTTTGGGAGCTAGAGCCCACATATATAGGGTTTGATATTGTGCATTATAACACACCCTTTGATCATCTCTCCCACTTGTGTCTATGTTGAAAACTTGATATCTGGCTGCCTTCTAATTTGAACAATGATGAAGGCTAAATCCAGGTCCCATCCCTCTACTAATAAAATGCCACTAGACTTCACTAATTTTCTAGCTTCATCAGGGGTCATGTTTTCATATAATGGATCATATTCTTGGAGAGCATGTAGGGCCTCAATTGTGATTTCTTCTCCTCCTTCCAATTTTAGTTGTGCCCCCACTTGCTATTGTTTGGCCCAAATAAGGAAATCCTTGAATTCTTTAGTCTTTATGTATTCATCATCCTTCAAGAATTCTTCCTATTGTAACTCCCTTTCATCCTGACATAATAAGAGAGGCATCTCATCATTATCATCTGTGTATTATCTTTTCTTCTTGCCTTCTATTATGACCTTTCTCAATTGGTGATCATAGGCTCTTGTCCCAGTGAATAGTGCACTCACTTTTTCCTTTTTCCTCTTTTGTGTCTTGACAAGAGAAGGCTCCCCTGTTTCCACCTTTTGCTTTTTCTTTGGAGGGTCAACAACTACCCCGGCCTCATGTCCTTGTGTTAGGTCAATTATGTTTTCCTTAGTATGAGGTGGCTAATCCATTGGTGGTGGGTTGTGCACTGAGTAACTACTATCATTGTACTCTGAGGGTGATTTTTTATTAGGACCTCTGTCCTTATCCTCAATTTGTTCTTCAAGCTTACTACACAGTGTGCCATGGGACTCAATCATATTAACTAATCTTTGTAGATAAGGAAAACTAGGGAAATATCCTCCAAATGGGATCCCTTTCTTCTTGATTTGTTGCTCTAAATCCATTAACTCTTGGTATTTTTTTGTTCTAGTTGAAATTTCATCCTCTTCAAGGATGTTCCTGATAAGACCCTCCTCTTTGCACTGCTCATGCACCTTAGTATTAGGAATAGTGGGTGTTAGGAGTCTTTTGGCACTGGATATAAATCTCTATGTATCCACATATCTATATAATGCTACATTCATCCTAAAGTGTCTTAACCACCTGCTCACTTAATCATAGGTCCTCTTACCAATTGTAAAATCAGAAGCAATAAACTGCCTAGGTGTGAATGTTCCTTTCCTGTGTGGATCCAAATGCTCCTTATCTGTCAGCATGAGCTGCCATATAAAATCCATAACAACAATTCTTGGTGGTACTTTATATGGAAAAATGTGTGGTGGTTGGGAGCAACCATAAAATCTAATTAGAGTGCAATTCTAATGATAATAGAAATCTCCCCAGTTGTGATCTCCATTCCACTTATCCAAAAAATTGCAAGGCCTTAGGAGGTGCAATACCTTAATTGGTATCCTAGTCATGTTGACTACTATGCTACTCAACAAGGGATATACTACCTAGTTCTCGAAAGCACATAACTCATTCTCTCTGGATGTGTAATTTTGTACCCTCAACCAAAGTTGCACAGGGTTGGCTTGACCATGATAAAATCTTCTAGGCATCAGATTGCGCTGGTCCATGATATTAAAATTGTAGAACAAAATTAAATGCATCAACAATTAATACTATAAGAATTTAGGGCTTCCTACCTTCTTCTATATATCCACAAATCCCTGATGCATTTTGTCAATTACGTACTGAATGTAATCATAATCGGTACTAACATAGGGACTTTGCAAGTCCAGAATTATCATTAGCATATCAGAGGATACTCTCTCTCTCTTCCACTATCAACCCCTAAAACTCTACACAGGGCTTAGGAAGTGTATTTCATATAAAATGTCAGGTCCTTGTAGAAATAAGGTGTATTATCACTAGGGATAGGTGGTATATAGTTCCTGGTTCCTTTTGGCACATGGGCTTGAATTAATTTGGATACAATGTCGGCCTCCTTAGTATATATAGCAGCTAAGGCTTTAAGGTTTATCTCCATTGTGCAGGGGTTGTATATATTAAATTCTTTCATGAATGATGCCCTATCAAGGGTTACTGGGATTGTGCCATCATCTTTCTTAATGGTCTTTGAAATTTTATCATATCTACTAGCTACTTCCAACAACAAATCCACATCCACAAACACATCAGGAACTATTAGTTTTGGTAACCCTAACATCCAAGGGTTTGACACAGAAATAGGACCCTCACTATTCTTATGGAAGTAGTTAAACAAATGATAGCCTGAACAGTCAGGTGTCTTGGCATCTCTAATGTAAGCAAAATTGTCACCAAGGTACTTGTCATTTACCTTCTTTCCCTAATTGGACCCTAGAAGGAGAGCTATGAACTCCTCTGAGTAATTTCTATTTCTCTTGAGATCATCATCACCATCTCCACTCTTCCCACTAGTTGAGGCAACACTCACTACTCTACTCATCTTGTATGTTCTGAATTACAACTGATCGAATCCTTGTCTTTATTCTGAAAGTCTGGATGACTCTGTTCTCTTGAAAACACTGATCACTTATGCAAATTTTGCTCTGAAAACTAAAAATCTTGGTGAAATGAAATGAAAAATGGTAATGCCTACTTATTCAGATAAATCAATGCACCAATCTCATTTTGAAATCATGAATTTGCAATTCAGTCACTTCTGTCATTACTTCTACGTGTTGTGATATCAATTTTTCTTTCTAGTCGTGGCATTTGAAACTGACATGTGATCAATTTTGAATGAGTTTTTTTCTATTAAAACCTTATTATATTTGAAATAAGATCAAGATCTAATATGATTGTCTCATTTACCATGGCTCAGAAACACTTTAAACATGCTATCATAATCCCTATATTCTGATTGGCTGATAATTGTACAACATCGCGCAGAAGAAAAGCTTATACTTTACCTTGCTCTTACTCTAGTTTCCTTCAACAACTACGTCACTATATGATCTCCTTGTCGCTGAGAGTTTAACTCTGGTTCTTTTCTGAGACTTAACGATTACCACATGATCAACATCTTGATCAACATTCATCTCTTAATTGCTAATTGAATTCTCTTAACTCATATTCCTTTCTGAGACTCCACGACTAAGGCTAAAAATAACTCTTGCTTAAACCTTTAGTTTCTTTAGAGACTACGCGACTGTGAAAAATCAAAGTTGCTTTAATATTTCACTAACCTTGAGTTTATTTTGAGATTACATGACCATCACTAGATCTCCTTTTAATCGGATGGTTCACATGAAATCTCACATCCTTTTTGTACTTTCTTCATTTGATCTGAGACTTTGTGACTACCTTTAGATTGGATTTTATCCAACGATTTATGTGTAATCTCATTAGCTTTGTCTTTAACTGTAGTTTATCTTGATACTTTGCGACTAGAGCTAACTCCAAGTTGCAGGATGATTTTCTTAACCTCTTGTTTGCATTGATACTTTACGCATACCTCAGATCTCTAGATGACTTGGACACGTGTTCAAATCTGAATCACCACCGCCGAATTGCTGAACTTTATTTGACTTGTTGACTTTCATCAGCGACTTCATGCTATCCACTAGATATTTTCTCTTTCACAGTCCAGATCTTCTCGTTGCAAACTTCACTTAAGCTTTACTTAACTTGTATTAACCATAGTTCTTATTGAGACTTCACGACTTACTGAATCTCGTTGTCGTTGAAAGATTTTTCTAACTCATGGTTTTCTTCAAGATTGAACACCATCCTTTAGATCTTCTAATATGATGATAGTCACTAGATCTCTTAATCTTTCATTCATCTGAACTTTTATCTTGCGACTTCACACTAACCACATGATCCATCTTGAATCGGACAGTAGTCACTTTATCTCATAGCTTTTTACTTAACCCTTATTTTCATTATAGATCTCATGACTGAATACATTTAACTCATCTCTTAACCTTGGTATATTTGTGAGACGTCGTGATTGAAGAAACTCAAAGTTGCTTAAAGATTTCTTAACTGAAGAGTTTATTGTGAGACTTCAGGCCCACTGCTAGATTATCTTGAAAATGAACAGTTATTGCTAAATCTCATGAAATTTTACTTAACTCTTATTTCCTTTTGTGATCATGCGACTGCATGAGAACTTCAACCCATTTTAAACTTTGATTAGCTTTCGATACTGCGTGACTGAAAGATCTCAAATTCACCAAAGGATTCTTTAACTCTAGGTTTTCAAACAAGACTTTTTGTGCACCACAAGATCAAGATCTTCATCAACGGCCCACATGAGATATCCTTAACACTGAAAGCATATTATTTTCTCTTCGTGGTAACATGACCAAATAATTTTCCCAAGCCTCTAAGTGATATGGAATATTCTCAAGGCTTAAAGAGACATCGTGACTTAAAATTGAAAAATGAAAATAGGCACATGACTTAAGTGACTTGGTCTTTTCTGAAAAAGTAACTGTGAAATAGAAACCATTTTGAAGAACTAGGGTTTTCTCTTGAATATGCATGAAAAATGACCTAGGACTTATGTTTTTACATACTTCATTTAATTTTAAGGCTCACAAATCATCATTTGCAGAGAAATCTTAATAGCACTAGACAAGATTTTGACATTTAAAGCAAGAATCTGACTGGGAACTCAAAATTTTTACTAGAAAGCTTCAAAACTAGAAATACAACCAATAGTGGCTCTATTTGAGGATGCTTAAATGGAATTTTAATACAAGAACCAAAGATCTTTGGGAAGCAGACCATGCTTACTAACCTACTACTGAAAGAAAACACACAACATAAAGAAACACACCCATATACATATGATAGAAAACTACTGTGCATGGAAATTTCATTTTCAACTGAAAAAAGGTTTTCAAGAATTGTCCATGCATTGGCAATTCAATTTCTTCTCCATCCATGTTTTTAAAAAGATATGAATCTTTTCCAAAGATTTGATAAATAACAAAGGGACCAAGCCATAATGATTACAACTTTTATGCTTCCCGTTGTCTTCAGCCCTTACTTTCCACTGTAGTACTAAATCATCAGGCTGAAACTTTTTGTTACTCGCTCTCTTATCAAAAAGATATTTCATTTTCTGTTGCAACTTAATATTCTCCTTTTGACTATATTTTCTGACCTCATCAAGCTCTACTAACTCCATCATTCTATCTTGCATTGGGTCAGAAACTCCAACTCTTCTTCCTAATTAAACTTATATACTGGCAGTAAATTATTCATGTGCATTCTAGATTCCAAACTGTATACAAGTTCAAAAGGTGACTTGCCTGTTTCTTTTTTCACTGTTATTCTATCAGCCCATAGAGCAAGCTTTAACTTTGTATGCCAAGCTCTTTATTCTTCTCAATGGTCTTCTTTAAGATTTTCAATATGCTGTTGTTGCTAGATTCTGCTTGGCCATTTGCTTGAGGATGATATGGGGAAGAATATGACATCATAATCCCATACTCATCATAGAAATCTTTAATTTCATCTGATCTAAAGCACATAGCATTATCCATTACTAATTTAGAAGGAACACCAAATCTGGTCAAAAAAATTTCCATCAAAAAATCAGTGACCACTTTACTAGTTGCTTTCTTTGTGGGAATTTATTCTCTCCACTTTGTAAAATAATCAGTAGAAACAAGTATCCAACTATGTCCTCCAGTGGATTTATCTGAAAAATCTCCAATGAAGTCAATCTCCCACATAGAAAAAGGTGCTTTAGTACTTATAGGATTTAATAATAGGGCACCTGAGAATTTCAACTTATTTGAAAACCTTTGGAAAGGTTCACATTTTCTGAAAAATGCATGAGTATCTTTGAATAAGCTAGGCCAGTAATAACCAACTCTTAAGATTTTATGGGCAGTACTTTTAGCAGAGAAATGTCCTCCACATACTCCAACATGCATTTCAACTAATACCTTCTCACCTTGACTCTGATCTAAACATAATAACAATACACCATTTATATCCTTCCAATACAAATCTCCTTGAACTAGGGTGTACTTTTGAGCTTGTAATCTGAGATTTGTTTTCTGGTTATCTGTCATAACCTCAAGACATTTAGCATTTTTTAAGTAGTACATGATATCAACATAAAAAGGTTGTCTTTCAATATTGGTTACTGTTGAATCATGTACCTTTATGTTATTCACTTGCACCAAGTCTAAATTTTATTCTCTCATAAGTTTTGCTAAGCCTTGTCCTCTTACCAATTTGGTAATATGAATTTCTAAATTGAACTCTTGAATTCTATTAATCCATTTACACCTCTTACCAGTCACTTCTGATTGAGTAAGGATGTCCTTTAGTACTGAATGAGGTACATATGCTAACACTTTGGCACAAACCAGATAAGGTCTGAATGATTTTACAGCTTTCACCAAAGCATATGCCTATTTCTCCATCATTTCATAATTTAATTTTGCAGCTTGAAGGGATTTTCTAAAAAATTCAATAGGATGTTCAAAACCCTCTTCATCTTTTTGTAGTAAAACAACAACAATAGTATGGAAATATGCAAATGAGAAAAAAGAGAAAGGCTTACTCTAATCAGGAGATTTCAAGACAGGTGCCTCTTGGACTGCTTTCTTAATTCTTTCAAAAGATGATTAGGCTTCTTCACTCCACTGAAACTTGGCATCTTTTTTCAATAGTTTAATAATTGGTTTGAAAATCTTAGCAAAATTTGCAATAAATCTTCTTACAAAATTTATCTTTCCTAGGAAAGATTGTACACCTTAGATATTTCTTGGAGAAGTGACCTTTTGAATGAATTCTATCCTTTCCAGGTCAATCCTCACTCCATCTTTGGACACTATATGTCCCAACAACTTTCCTTTTGTCACTGTGAGTTGACATTTTCTGGATTTCAGGGAAACACCATATTCCAAGGCTTTATTAAGAAAATTTTCTACGTGTTCACAATGATCCCCTTCTTTTTTGGAAATGCAGTCAAATCATATTGATATATTACCATGAACAAGTCAATAAACTATTTGAATGACACATCCCTGGCTCTCTGAAAAGCTACTCCTGCATTTATTAGTCCAAATGACATTCTAACATATACATAAGACCCCCAAGGAGTAGTGAATGCAGTTTTGAACTGTTCTGATTCTTTTACTAAGACCTGGTTGTAGCCCAAAAAGTCATCCATCATTGATAATATCTCACAACCAGTAACCTTATGTAACATTGCCTCCATATTAGGTAAAGAATAATTGTCTTTTAAAGATGCAATGTTCAAATTTCTGAAATCAACACATAATCTTATGTCACCATTCTTCTTTCTCACTGGGATTAGATTAGAAACCCAAGTTGAATGTCTGATGGGTTGGAATCCCTGCATCTTTCAGCTTCATCAACTCCTGTTGCATCTTGGGAGCTAACAATGGATTGATGGGTCTCTATTTCTGTCTGAATGGTTTTACATCTAATTTTATTGGGATTTCATGCTAGAAAAGGTCTCCCCAATAAGCTTTTGAATCTTCATAGTACCATGCAAATACATGCTTATGTTTTCTTAGTAATTTATCAAATTTTTCTGACATGGGAATCTAACCCTTTTCCAATATATACTATCTGAGGAGTGGTCTCTGATCCTAAATTTATTTCTTCCAAATCCTCAACTTTAACATTGCTTATTTTTTATGAATGATCATTCTGATCATTAAACAATGCTTCTAGTTCTACCAATCCCTTAGGAATCTGATTATAACTTAATTGGACAACCTCATTCCCCAAAATACAATCCCTACCATCAATGACCTCAAGTAATGAGTTGCAATCTATATGTTGGTCTTCATAATGGTCTATGCATTGAATAAATCTAAGAATATCTTGGTCATCTTCAAATACTTGCAAGTTGTAAATATTGTCAGGGACAACTGGTCTTGTCTTGATTTCAACTATTGATACCCCATTTAAGGTCAAATCATCAATTTTCAAAGCAACATTAGCTAAGAAATCTGCCATAATGTTTTTGGACCTTTCTATCCAGTTAATATTAAAGGCATCAAAAGATTCAATTTGGTCCCAAATAGCATGCTTATACATTTTCATTCTATCATTTTTCATAGCATATTTGGACCTGACTTGGGAAACTACTAGCTCATAATCACCATAAACTTTTAGACATTTTATTCCATGCTTAGTAGCAATATCTAGCCCCAAAAACAAAGCCTCATATTCTATTGTATTTTTTGTACATTGGAATGATAACATGAAAGAATATTTAAATTTTATACCTGATGGAGAAATAAGCAATACACCAGCTCCTGATCCTTCCTTAGAATAGGCTCCATCAAAATACATCTGTCATAAACCATCATTCTGTGTAATCGACTCCTTCACTAAGGGATCAACATTTTTACATTGATGAGCACTCCTCTTCACTCTGAAGTTCTCCATGTCAATATCTGTATGCACCCTAAAATGGTCACCTAGACTATGGGCCCCCATTCTTCAATTTATCAAATGACAGAATCAATTTATCAAATTCTTGAATCAATGCCTTGCAACATTTTCAATTCAAATCAATTTCCTTGATCAAATAGTAATTAATTCAATTATTTCAATATTTCCTAAGGTTTGATCATTTCATCAATAATCTTATTTAATTAAAAGAAAACATCATTTTTAATTAAATAAAATGATCTTATTTAATTAAAAGAAAATCCCTTTTTATTAAATAAAATAATCTTATTTAATTAAAATAAAATCTATCTTTTAATTAAATAATCTTATCTTATTTAATTAAAATCTCTTTTTTTAACTAATTAAATAAATAAAATCCCCACTTAAAGCTCTCTTTTTGATGAAAAAAAGAAAATAAATCAAATAAAAAATAAATAAAACTCATTTTTCTCCACACATATTCCTAAGTGGTGGGATTTTTCCTCTCACTTGCCTTTAAGGGATTTATCCCACATTGCTCTTGAGGATGCATTCCTCTCCACACTTTCATTTATAAGGAGCCCTCTCCTTCTCATTTGAGAGATATCAAGTTTTGATGTTATTGTTATGCTGCAGGTTTGGAGAGCAATTTTGGAGAAGAGTTTGAGCATTTGAGCTTGAACCATACAACTTCTCTTCTTCTTGTCTTCTCTCATGCATCCATAGAAATCTATTTAGAGTAGATTCATGTTAATTTAGATTCATATTTCCTTTCAATAGATTAATCTTGCATATTTTCTTCATAGATTAGTTTGCATATTTCCTTTCATGCGTCGTTATCATATAGAATAGTTTCCATTTTCATTTGCAATGCATAATTGATGATCATGGAGACTAGCATTCTTGCTCTTCCTCTTTGAATCTCTTATTTCATGGTGTACTTGCATTGGCATAAACTAGGTCTAAACTGAGGGCCTTCATCACAAACCCTTGCACTCCATGAATATGGAGCTATGAGTCATCATTTGAGACCTCATTCTTGAGCAATCTTGAATATAATGACTCATAGAAGCATGTCAAGATTTTAGCACACATTTTTGGCGCCCACTGTGGGGCAGAACATCCATTTCTATCATCACATTCAAAAATTTCTTCTACCTTATGTCTATTATTCTCTCAGTGTCTTTCAAGCTCTCATTTTGAGCTAGATCTGACCCCACCATTGCGTCCACTAATACATTTGGGGTCGATTTGCGATGGCTATGTGTTGCAATTGGGACAGCCATGTGTCTCAATTACGACAGGAATAGACGTCGCTATTTTTTAGTCACAAAATACGACGTCTTTCCTTTTTTGTCACAATTACGACTTCAATCCGTCACTATGTAGCCCTATCAACCTCGGCATTTGGGGCATCGCCAATACACGAAATCCGTCGTAATTCTATGTGTATACATCACAATTGCGACGGACACCCAAGCAACTGTGACGGTTTTTGGGCATCGCCAATACAGCGACCCCGTCGTAATTCTAGAGGTAAACATTGCAATAACGACGAACACCCAAGCAACTACGGCGGTTTTGGGCGTTGCTAATACAGTGACCCCATCGTAATTCTAGACGTAAACGTCGTAATGGCGATGAACACCCAAGCAACTGTGACAGTTTTTGGGTGTCGCCAATACAGCGACCCCGTCGTAATTCTGGGGGTAAACATCGCAATTGCGACGGATTCAAGATAGAATTTTAAAAACAAATGGCATGCAAAAACATTAATTTTGTGCTGAAAGATCGTCGTGACTACACAACATGCTTGTAAGTTATATCTATTGGGGTACCGAACAAAGTCTTGACAAGATTGTCTTTACCTGTTTCATATCTTTCTTCAGGAAGATATCAGACATTATTTATACTTCCAAAATTAATATATATGTCCATTATCTGACCATCTCCTAAG
>MU228092.1:1754705-1765949 GCA_018584345.1 Thuja plicata | reverse complement strand
ACTGCTTACAAATAGAAATTGCATCCATAAGGCATGATTACATAAATATGAAATATTACAATAACCTCCTTCTAGGAGTATACAAATACATAAATGGATATCCGGAAATGGAACCGTAGAAAAAGATCAATAGTCTCACCTCCTATGTCGAGTGCCTCCAGTTGAGTCGACCCTAGCCTGATCAGCTCGGGTTATACTCCTGTGACCATTCGCAGAGGTAGAAGTTGTTAGTACTAGTGTCGTGTTTCACAGAGAACCATTAGTTGTTAGAAGCCCTAAATTAAATAGATAGAGTACTCTGTTTTAGAGCAACATAACTAAACTATGATGGGGGGTGGGGGGGAGGCGGGTAAATGACTCCCTTCCTCGCTTGCGTATACCTGTGCTCAGTGATTTGTCTATCATTGGATTGGAATGTGTGTATTGGCCTTACTCCCTTCCTCCTTATCCTAAGCCCCAGTTGGCCTCGCTCTCTGGCTACTTCCTATCTCTGTGCGACCTATGTGGGTAAAACTGAGGGCAATGCAACTGTCTTTTCTGGATACGCAACTTCTCTGGATAAATCCCTCTCAGCGCTATTGAACATAGAAATGACCAACGTTTTCCTTTTTTTTTTCTTATATCCCGTTAACGTCGCAATTGCGACGTTGTCGGGTTATAATTGAAAAAAAAAGACAAAAACACATAAGATTTGCCCGCCATCGCAAATTGCCGTCGCAATTTCACCCCAAATGTATTAGTGGTCTGAAACGTCATTTTGGTTGAAAATGAGTATAAACTTGCCCATATCCAGCGAAAGTCAAATCTGTGGCAAATTTCTATTGCCCAAGTAGGATGTACGACCCCGTTGCACAGAAGTTGAGGTAGATTTCATATTTTTCTGCACGCAGCTTGAGGCAGATTTTCAAAAGAATCAATTTTTTTTACTGTGTTTAATTTGACGGCCGTCAAACCATAATTATGCATGGACTGTTGTGACAGCCATGAAACCATCAATTTTAATGCCGCAGTCTGCTGACGTCAGCAGAGTTCGAAAAGTCTTTTCCTTCACCATTGGAGTTTTTGAAATTGTATTCTAACTTCAAACAATCATATCTTGCTCATTTTAGGTCCAAATTAAGTGCAATTGTTTTTCATTTTGGGTAGAATAGTCTGAAGATTTCTGGGTCACTCTTATTTTCTAGATTTGAGTCACAGATTTATCAAAAATTGTAGGTTTTCATCACTATACATGTCTAATCCTCTGTTTTGCAGCTTTTAAAGCCTCGTACGGGCTCATACAGTAACATTTTTTAGTGCATTTTTTTTTAAAGTGCGTGATTTTTTATCTTCTTTCTGAATATACAATCAAATTTATGATTTTCTAATTTTTCTAACGCTGACGAGTTTTGGGCATTGTTGTTCTCTGACTTATCTTGTTGATTATAGCCTAATAGTGGTTTTCAAGACGTTTAAAAAGAAGACTAAAAACCTAGACTACTAACAAATCATCTTACAAGTTGCCTTGATCGATAAAACGCTAAACATTATGCTTGCATTTTGTTTTGTTTTATTAAAATAGGAACGCACATACAAGACTTTTTAAAATGAACTTATATCTGATGTTTTAGGGATGGAAATAATCTCAAGAAACTATGCTCTCGCCCTTTTGGGATGATCATAAATCCAGAAACATTGTTGTCACCTTCTTATGTGTATGAAGTGTCTTTTTAGATTGTAATCCTAAGAATTATATGAACGTATCCTCTCCCCTCGCCTTTGTGGATCTTAGGTGTAAGAGAAATTCATATAATTCTTTTAGTGTGCCTACCTCCCAAGATGTTTAACAGAGCCAGTGAGAGTGGATTTCCCAACCGGTAACAGGATAAAGCCAAGCCCTTCCAAACTGGTATATAAAAAAATGTCATTGTGATTAATCTCACAGTGAACAGGTGTCGATTTTGTTATGCTAACAGAAGATCTCCCTCAATACCCTCATGGTGGGTAAAAACCTACAGAGTGTAACTTCTGTAGGTTGGGAGGCCTCCTTAACGGGGCTAATCTACCACATGTATAGCCTCCTGAACGGATGCCCTGACTAAAAACTTTATTCTAGTGACCAAAATCCCTCTATCTATTGGCGCAAAAGGTCAAAGACCAACTAAGACGTCCCACATTTTCACGGCTCTTAGTAGAGACAACGGTCCTTTGGGAAGTGATTCCCTTGGGATTCAAAGCTTGGTGTGCCTGAGAAGTGAGTGCACTATAAGGAGGAGCATGTTCCTCCAAGCTTCTAAGTTGTTCGCTATGAGTAGGTGTGGCTGAACTTCGGTTCAAGTGGGAATTCAATAGATATTGCCCTAGCTTACCTAGGTTGTGGTGTGACTGTTCTTTTTTTACAACAAACCAATCTTCTTGATGTGTCTTGTGTGAGTGAAAGATCAAAACAGAAACCAAACATTCAAAGGAAATATTAAAATGATCAACAAATCTGCATTCTTAAGTGTCAAACTGTCAACTTTCTCAATTTGCTATCCTGTCATTTCCAATCTTCCTTGGTTGATCCAGGTAAGATTAGGTCACTTACCCCGCTATTAGAAGCTTGTTTACACTTTGGATTCTTGCGTTTTGACCTCTTGAACTAGTAATCTTTGTTTTCACAAGTGGCCTTGCTTGGAGTTGGTGAGCTATAAATTTTCCTTGTTGAGAAGATAAACCTTTAGATCCTTTGATAACACACTTAGAGAGTTTTAGTAATCTCTTGTCCATTCACTTCCATACAAATTAAAATTCAATCAATATAACTTGGGTAAATCATCCTCCTGATCCATATGTGTTAGGGTATTCACCCATTCACTGAGCAGCTCTGTGGCACTGTTGGTTTATGCCTCTTGCAAAATTCTACCTTATCATCTCTCTTTTGGACAAGTGAGTGCTTTTACTATCCTGGTTTGGTACCAACATTTATTAGGGTCATCCTATCACCTAGTACCTTTTCTTTCATGTCAGTTACAACAAGATATCAAATAGATCTAGGAAAGCAACCTCAAGTAGTCTTTAACCAATTACCCTTAGTCCAAACTCGCCAAAAATGTAAGGGAAAAGAGCCTATATTTGATCAATCACCCAAGAACAACTCAGAAATTCGGTTTGATTCCAAGAGTAACCTTAGTGAGTTGAGTACACCCTTAGCATCTTCTCGCTCAAATATGGATATGAGTTACACAATGACTCAACGAGAGAGGGAAGAAATGAATAAACGTCTTGATGACATATTTGAAAAACATAGAGATACCATTTTGTTTGGCAGTTCCTCTTGTGACAATCGACCATTCTCACCCATTATCTCAACTAGATATCTAGATGCACACCAAAGAGCTAAGAGAGGTAAGAGGCAAGCCTATCAAGATGAACAATCACAACACAAAAACCAATATGATGAACCTTATGACACTCACGTAAATGCAACATACACCAATAATTTGTTTCGACATTCAATACCAAGTTCACTGCTCAAAACATCTTCAAGATACACGAGTGAAAGACTTAAGAAAATTGAGCATGAAGAAATCCTTCCTAGATGAACAAGCTGCAAAGGAAGATAAATTTAAACTCCTAGAGGTGGAAAGACAAGCCTTGTTGGAGATAGAAAGGAAATCCTTTCAAGAAGAGAAAGATAGACTCTTGTCTCAACAACTTAATGATCAATTCAACAACATGCGTGTTGGTGGTGGAAACAACTCTCCTCCATCCACCCCTCCTAAGACTCCACAAAGTGGAAGACATTCAAGAACACCGTCACAATCTCCTATCCCTAGAGGAACAAGGGCTTAAAGACATGATCATTATAAGAGACTAACACCTCCTAGGAACTCAAGACAACCTTCACAACGGGGTCACCATGGTTTACAATATGGGGGTAGTAGCTCAAGTTTTGACCTCACCTCCCATGACTTCATGAAAATGCAACAAGAAACACTTTTCCAGCAGTATGTGGAGAAATATTTAGAGCAAAACAAAGACAAGTTCCTAGAGAGTTTAATAAACAAGGGTGCTAGAGTCCTCTACAACTTTGATGTGGACAAGAAGATTAAGAAGCAAGGTCCATCTCAAGAAGAAGAGATCAAACAACTTAAGAGCATGATGGAAAAGATGTTGGCACCCAAGAATTCATTCTCACTTGATACAATTTTTCCTAATCCTTTTGACAAAAGTGTTAACATGAAAGACTTCCCTAGAAAGGTTGAGATCCCTTAATATGACAATTATGATGGAAATGGAGATCCACATGATCACATACACAAATTTTATACCACAAGTTTTGAGTTCCATCAAGATGACTCATACCTCATGAGATTATTCCCAAGGAGTCTTAAGGGTCAAGCGATGGAATGGTTCACCAACATAACTCCCCCCATTAAGACTTTCAAAGAGCTCTTCCATAGATTCGTTCAACACTTTGCATACAATCTTTCAAGATCTATCACCATGTTGGAATTATGCAACTTAAAGAAAAATCAAGGGGAATCCTTTGTTACTTTCTTGCAAAGGTGCAGACAACAATGCTCTCACTACACTAGGAATATTCTTGAAAGGGAAAATATTGACATCCTTGTTAGCAACTTAGTTCCCGAAATATGGTATGAAGTTAGGAAGATGGTTTTTTATTCCTTTGACACTATGGTTGAAACCGCATGTAGGATTGAGGACATTTTGAAGGAACAAGGAATTTTGACCAAACATGGAAACAACAACAACAACAACAACAACAATGGTTAAAACAATAACAACCCTAACAAGGATAAAGGAAAGAACTCACATTGGAATAGGAAAAAACAAGTGGTCAATGATATGATGACATGTAACTGATTGAATGTTTGAAGATGTTAAGTTGATGATCATGCAAGACATTAAATTAGTTAATGCATTGTATTGTCATTGATGTCAACTTGATATAATTTGTATGGTCATGGAAATATTGCCAAAGACTTCAAAGAACTGATGAATCAAAGGCTATGCTATCAATAATGCATATAAGTCAAGTATTCACTAAGTGACTATATACACCAACGGTCGGAGTAAAAGACCAAATTCATAGTGTTACCCAATGAGCAAATGCACAACATTACCAATGAGCAAAGTCACAGTGTTTCCCGACGGAGAGAATCACAAAGTAACCCAACAAACAGAATTACAGTGTTGCCCGACGGAAAAGACAAGGACAGAGATCTCGATGACAACTGAAGTCACACCGAAGGAACAATCAATTATCACTGATGACTAACTAAAGTGTTGACTTACATAATAGAGAGTTCAGAAAAATGACAAAATGCTTAGCTGTCAAGAGCTAAAGATAGACTTAACTGATACTTATCATTGTTTTAATCATCCAGATAAAGCCGGAGATAAGTAATTGATTTAAAGTTGATTTGTCCAGTTGGCAAGAAGATCTCTTTGAGATAAAACTGGAGTTTTCTTTAAATCTAATTGGTGAGAATTGTGGATCATGCCAAGAATCAAGAAAGCCAAGAAAAGGTCAAATCATGTCTATAAAGAGACAAACACAATTGTTTATGAATTGTGTGGGGTGAAAAAGAGAAGAGGAAAGATGCTGAAGAAAATCTGAAGGAGAAAAAAGTCTTCATTCAATCCTGATCAACAAGCTTAGGAAAGAGCTAGATTCTACAGACACCAACGAACAGTGAGACAGCACCACAAACCATAACACTGTGGAGCAAAGGTATAGAATTGATTATGTTGATCAGTGAGATAATGCACTTACAATAGATCTGAAAATCTGCAATTAAGTTGTATGTATGAACAAATCATTAATGTTTCATTTTAACCATTGAAGCATCAAGTCTCTTAATCGGGCAAGACTTAAAAGTCTTCTACAATTGAGATACATCCCAAGGAGTATCAAAAAGTTTGATCATAGATAGTAGCATTGGATATGCCCGATACCTATTGATAGGCCAAGTGAGTGTTTGATCAAGGATGGTAGCATTAGATGCCAGATACTAGAAGACAAACTTTCTTTAAAATCCTTTAACAAGGTCACACCTAACAGTGTGTTTGTAACCTTTAACAGGGTTGGCTCCTAACATAGCTCACTTTAGAAGAGTGAAAATTTGGGGTACCGGTCCCAGTGGTTTTTCCCTTAACAGGGTTTCCACATTAAAAATCCATGTGTTATGTGTTTATGTTTCATTACTTTACTGTTTTACATTTCACATATGCAATTCTGGATTGATTGGTATACTCTGCATATTTACTGTGTTTCGGTAAATAGTTGACTTCTTATTGGTAAACATACAGAAGAAGGTTTTACAAAGAAATCCGGCAAGAAATTGATATAAGTATTTCAAGGTATTCATCTTGTAGGAAAGAATATAACTAGAGACATAATTTATGGTTATAAGTTTTAAGGGTTGATTTAAGGATTAATTTTTGAGGCCACTGATTCACCCCCCACCNGCCACTGATTCCCCCCCCCCCCCCCCCCCCCCGCTCAGTTATTACTAAAAATTGGTATCAAAGCTTGTGTGCTTAAGAAGAAAGGTATGTAGAAACTACACTCGTATCTAAAGTTAGTAAAAATGATGTCTAGATCATAGATAGTGGCTACACTCATCATATGACCGGTGACAAGAAAATTTTTGAGACTTTTGAATACTATAAAGGTGGTTCAGTAAGAATGGATAATGACACACCTTGTCCAGTTGAAGGTAGAGGAACCATAATGTTAAATAAATAGATAAAATGTGAAAATTCTTACTGGGTAAATGGATTGAATTATAATATATTGAGTGTTTCTTAGTTGAATAATTCAGGTCACCGAGTAGCATTTGAAAATAAGAAGGCAAAGATCTTAAATAAATCAGGAAATCTGATTGGTACTGGTGAGCACACAAAAGGTAACTTACTCTATCTGAATGATACTAACACCACTTGCTTAATGGCTAGAAATGAAGACATATGGTTGTGGCACAAAATTTTGTGTCATGTGAACTTTGAAAACATGATTAAGATTAGAAAAAAGATAAATGTAAGAGGTTTACCGATGATGACTAAACCCAACAACATCATGTGTAAGAATTGTCAAAAAGGTAAGATGACAAAGTTTAGTTTCAAAAGTAAAACCCATACATATGACGCCATTCTAGAATTAGTCCATACTAATTTATGTGGACCTATGAGGACAAAGAGTTATTATGGTGATAGATATTTTATTCTCTTTGTTGATGATTACTCTAGAATGATGACAGTCATGTTTCTAAAAGATAAATTAGAAGAATTTAATATGTTTAAATGGTATAAGGAAATGGTTGAGAAACAAAGTGGTAAAGACTTGAAATTCTTAAGATCAGATAGAGGAGGGGAATTTATTTCAGATAAATTCACTAAATTTTGTAATGAGCATGGAATCAAAAGACATGTCTCTGCACCGAGAACACCACAGCAAAATGGAATTGTTGAAAGAAGAAATAGATCCATAGTTGATTGTGCAAGGAAACTGATGATAGAGAAAGGCATCACCTAAATCTTTTAGAGAGAAGCTATTAGTACTATTGTTTACACATTAAACATAGTACAATTGAAGAAAGAAACCAAAAAGACACCTTATGAGCTATGGTATGGATACACACCCAATGTGAGTTATTTCAAAAAATTTGGCAGTCAATGTTATATCTTAAAAGATAATAGAAATGGAAAACTTGACTCCAAGAGTGATGAAGGAATATTTCTAGGGTATTCCACCAAGAGCAAGGCTTATAAATTTCTCAATAAGGCCTCTAACAAAATTGTTGAAAGTGCAAATGTAAAGATAGATGAATTTTCAAAGAAGAATGAAAAGGAAAGCACTAAAGAACCAGAGGACTACAATAGGTTTGTATATAATGAAGAACCTTAAAATCTACCTGACCAACAATGTAGAGCTCTCGAACAACAGATCATTGCACTTGAGCATCAAGCTGTAAATATTGACAATCATAATATTGCTCAAGATGATGCACAAAGTGATGGAGAACAAATTGAAGGACAAAATGATGATGAAGCTGATAGGCAAAGAGTTGAACCTGTACTTGCAAGAAATGTTAGAAGGAACCATCCACAAAACCAAATCATTGGAGATAAGAAGGCTGGTATGAGAACCATAAGTAAGTCTCTAAATACAAGATGTCTTATTTGTGATTATGAGCCAAAATCTATCAATGTTGCACTTGATAATGATGAATGGATAAGTTCTATGAATGAAGAGATTGAGCAGATATAGAAAAACAAGACATGGACACTTGTACCAAGACCAGATGACAAGAATGTCATCGATACAAAATGAATATTTAGGAATAAAGTGAATGAGAATGGAGAAGTCACCAAAAATAAAGAAAGACTAGTATGCAAGGGGTATGCACAAGCAGAAGGGATTGACTATGGAAAGACCTTTGCACCCATTGCTAGGCTAGAAGAAGTAAGAATATTACTTGCTTATGTTTCATGTAAAGGATTCAAGGTATATCTAATGGATGTCAAGTCTACATTCCTAAATGGAATACTTGAAGAAGAGGTATACATTTAACAACCATAAGGGTTTGTTGATCCAGACAAGAGGGACATGGTATGTAGACTTCACAAAGCCCTGTATGGATTGAAACAAGCACGTCGAGCCTGGTATGAAAGACTTCATTCCTATCTTATAAGTATTGGATTTGTAAGAACTAGTGAAAACAATAATCTTTATTTGAAGGAAGATACTGATGCTAACATTTTGATTGCTGAGATATTTGTTGATGACATCATATTTGGAGGCAATGATATGCTATGCAAATCATTTGAAAATGAAATGAGCAAAGAATTTGAGATGTCTATGTTTGGAGAGATCAAGTTCTATCTTGGTCTATATATCATGCAACAAGATGAAGGTATTTTCATTACACAATCCAAGTACATCAAGGAAGTACTGAAAATATTCAAGATGGAAGAGTCCAAACCAATTGGAACACTGATGGAAACTGGATGTAAGCTAACAAAGGAAGACAAGTCATCATAGGTAAATCAGACTTTGTATAGATCAATGATTGGAAAACTCATGTATGTTGTACATACTAGACCAGATATTGCACATGCAGTAGGAATAGTTGCAAGATTTTTTGCCAATCCCAGAGAATCACATATGACTTCTGTGAAAAGAATCCTAAGATATCTGAAGAATACCGAGGAATATGGCTTATGGTATAGAAGAGAAGGAAAATTTGAACTTAAGGTCTTTACCGACACTGATTGGGCTGGAAATATTGATGATCGGAAGAGCACAACTAGAGGAGAATTGTTTATGGGTGATAGACTTGGCACATGGATTAGCAAGAAGCAAGGATGCATCTCTCAGTCTACTGCAAAAGTAGAGTATGTTGTTGCTGCTGCAAATTGCTCAAATATTGCATGGATCAAATAGTTACTGGAAGGTATGCATATGAAAATTCTTGCACCAGTAATTATCTATTGTAATAATACAAGTGCAATAAACATTTCCAAGAATCCATTCATGCCTGCTAAAACAAAGCATATTATCATCATGTATCTTTATTTGAGAGAACAAGTTCAGGAAAAGGAGGTGATACTTGAGTATGTGAAATCAAAGGAACAATTGGTCGATATCTTCACCAAGACACTGCCCAAGGATGCATTTGAATACTTGAGAAAGAGACTAGGGGTCAAACCCTTGTCTACAGGTCAGTAAGATGACTAAAAGGCTGCATCAACCTACATATTATCAGAATATCATTCATGTTGATGCAAGAAGAGAAATGGACTTCAAAGATACACCTATACATAACAAGGTATTTATCTACTCCATGTACCAAAGTTATTACCGATAGATTGGGAAATTCAAGGAATATATTATGGATAAAGGATCCGTTTGGCACTACTGTCAAAATTTTGTTTGGCATTGTTGTCAAAGAGAGAGATTATATCCATTATCACTTATTATCATCTAAGGGAGAGAAATATCTCATATTATCATACAGATAAAGGGAGATATTATATCCATTATCAACTCAAGGAGAGATCATATCCATCAAAGTATCCAAAGGGAGAGATGTAACAAGAATGGGAGAGTACACACAAAGGGAAAGAATTGCTGACAAGAGACATCAAAAGAAAGGAGAACAGTCTAAGGGAGAGAGTTTGACACAGAAGAAGAACACATCACATCAGAGAAAGAAAGATTCTATATCTATCCAGTGAAGGGATTGAAGACAGACAGAAAGCTACAAGAATCAAATTAAAGTTGTTTGAGCTTACCGAGAGCCAAACATTTGTAATAGTTACATTAGGAAAGCTTGATGGAATTGTATATTTCATATTGTATTAGTAATAGTATAGTATGATAATGTAGTATGTTGTCATCAATGCCAAAGGGAGAGATTGATGACATGTAACTGATTGAATGTTTGAAGATGTTAAGTTGATGATCATGCAAGGCATTAAATTAGTTAATGCATTGTATTGTCATTGATGTCAACTTGATATAATATGTATGGTAATGGAAATACTGCCAAAGACTTCAAAGAACTGATGAATTAAAGGCTATGCTATTAGTAATGCATATAAGTCAAGTATTCACTAACTGACTATATACACCGATGGAGTGCACACCGACAGTCAGAGTAAAAGAGCAAAGTCACAGTGTTACCTAACAAGTAAATGCACAGCATTATTGACAAGAAAATTCACAGTGTTGCCCGACGGAGAGAATCACAGAGTAACCTGATGGACAAAATTACAGTATTGCCAGACGAAAAGGACAAGGATGGAGATCCCGATGATAACTGAAGTCACACCGACGAAACATTCAATTATCACCGATGACTAACTAAAGTGTTGACCGATGGAACAAAGAGTTTAGAAAATGACAAAATCCTTAGCTATCAAGAGCTAAAGATAGACTTAACTGATACTTATCATTATTTTAATCATCCAGATAAAGCCGGAGATAAGTAATTGATTTAAAGCTTATTTGTCTAGTTGGCAAGAAGATCTCTTTGAGATAAAACTGGAGTTTGATTTAAATCTAATTGGTGAGAATTGTGGAACATACCAAGAATCAAGAAAGCCAAGAAAAGGTCAAATCATGCCTATAAAGAGACAAACCCAATTCATTACGAATTGTGTGGGGTGAAAAAGAGAAGAGGAAAGATGCTAAAGAAAATCTGAAGGAGAAGAAAGTCTTCATTCAGTCCTGATCAACAAGCTAAGGAAAGA
>MU228092.1:1712271-1733565 GCA_018584345.1 Thuja plicata | reverse complement strand
TTTATGCATGTCAATAACTGTGGATGTTTAAAGAACAATGATAAGTTAATCTACCGAGTAACAGTAATATATATTGAAGACATCTAAGGGACTTGTGGATTTATTTTTGTGGTAACTGATTCACCCCTCCCCTCTCAGTTACTCCATCCATATTTCCAACACATCCTATGCTGCTACATCTTCCTCTATAGGCCAATTAAAGATCTGAATGCTTTCTAATTGTGTCTTTTGCCTCTCCCATCTAGCATATGTTATGCTTTTGACATTTGTTATATATTTAATGAAATTTGTCTCGACCTTAAATGCCTCATTCAAGGTTTTATTAAACCTTTCCATATCTAATTCATTGGTGTTAGAAATAAATGCCTCTTTACTAGGCAATAATGAATCAAATTTATTTCTCCATATCTCCACTGCTTTTATCTAATTGTTCTCTGACCTTATGGAAGGAATAAACTTACTATAATCAGATCCAAACATGTTCAATCCGGTCTCTATCTGATTTGCCTTTCCATTGAAGAAGGAAAAGGTCACCCCAATTTGTTATATCTCATCACCTACTTGTGTGACTATTTATGGTATGTATATCCTAAGTGGTTGTAGGGATGCTAACCTTTCAAGTAAACTATTCCTAACTGACCAAGTCCCAAAATAGGGGTTCAATGTTGATATAAAATTAGCTACCTCAATCTGTAAGTCGGGCAACTTATTGTAGGCTCCATGCACTAAAACAACTTTATCTTTTAAAATATCAATTATGTGCTACAAAATATTCAAAAAGGCTTCTAAAGCCACATTACTCTTCTTTGTATCTTTCTTCTCTTTTTCCTTCTGAGCATCCCCTACATCCTCTATTTGTACAAGTGAATCTTCAGCCTGTGTAGGTTCAGTAGGAACAACTTATGGGATCTCTTGTAACTTCTAAGTTAGATCTGTAATTATTTTCTCCATAGCACTGATTTTTATCAAACACATCTCTCTATCCTTCACAATAAGACTTGTCTAACCAAATAGATTTTGATACCTATTAGATATTTGCACAGCCTTTGCTTCATTGAGGTGAGCAAAGTGAGTTAGGGCCTATGAAATTTATAGATCCCCTGTATTGTGAATAGACCAGATGATTTTGTCCCTTTCCATCTTCTCTTGTACATTTATTAGTGATGGATTTTGGTTTTTGGGAGCTAGATCCCACATAGCTAGGGTTTGAGATTTTGCATTATAACCACACCCTTTGATCATCTCTCCCACTTGTGTCTCTATTAAAAACTTGATATTTGGATGCCTTCTGATTTGATCAATGATGAAGGATGAAGCTAGGTCCCATCCCTCTACTAATAACATGCCACTAGACTTCACTAATTGTCTATCTTCATCAAGGATCATGTTTTTAGATTCTCGATCATATTCTTGGAGAGCCTGTAAGGCCTCACTTATGATTGATTCTCCTCCTTCCAATTTTATTTGTGCCCCCACTTGTTGTTGTTTGGCCCAAACAAGGAAATCCTTGAATTCTTTAGTCTTTATGAATTCATCATCCTTCAAGAATTCTTCCTGTTGTAACTCCCTTTCATCTTGAAACAATAAGAGAGACATCTCAACATTATCATCTGTGTCTTCTCTTTTCTTCTTGCCTTCTCTTATGACCTTTCTCAATTGGTGATCATAGGCTCTTGTCTCAGTGAATAGTTCACTTACTTTTTCCTTTTTCCTCTTATGTGTCTTGACAATAGAAGGCTCCCCTATTTCCACCTTTTTCTTTTTCTTTGGAGGTTCAACAACTACCTCAGCCTCATGTACTTGTTTTAGTTCAGTTATGTTTTCCTCAGTATGAGGTGGCTGATCCATTGGTGGTGGGTTGTGTACTGAGTAACTACTATCACTATACTCTAAGGATGATTGTTTATTAGGACCTCTGTCCTTGTCCTCAATTTTTTATTCAAGCTGACTACACACTGTGCCATAGGAATCAATCATCTTATCTAATCTTTGATAAGTCAAACCAGGGAAATATCCTCAAAATGGGATCCCTTTCTTCTTGAGTTGTTGCTCTAAATCCATTAACTCTTGGTATTTTATTGTTCTAGCTGAAATTTCATCCTCTTCAAGGATGTTCCTGATAAGATCCTCCTCTTCACATTGCTCATGCACCTTAGTATTAGGAATAGTTGGTGTTAAGAGTCTTTTGGAACTGGATATAAATCCCTTTGTATCCACATATCTGTATAATGCTACATTCATCCTAAAGTGGCTTAACCACCTGCTCACTGAATCATAGGCCCTCTTACCAATTGTAAAATCAGAAGCAATAAATTGCCTAGGTGTGAATGTTCCTTTCCTATGTGGAGCCAAATTCTCCTTATCTATCAGCATGAGATACCATAAAAAATCCATAACAACAATTATTGGTGGTACTCTGTATGGAAAAATGTGTAGTGGTTGGGAGCAACCATAAACTCTAATTAGAGTGAAATTCTAATGATAATAGAAATCTCCCCAGTTGTGATCTTCATTCCACTTATCCACAAACTTGCAAGGCCTTAGGAGCTGCAATACATTAATTGGTAGCCTAGTCAGGTTGAATCCTAAACGGCTCAACAGGGGATATAATACCCAATTCTCGAAAGTATAGAACTCATTCTCTCTGGATGCGTAATTTGATACCCTCAACCAAAGTTGCACAGGGTTGGCTTGACCATGATAAAATCTTCTAGGCATCAGATTGGGCTAGTCCATGATATTAAAATTGTAGAAAAAAATTAAATGCATCAACAATGAATACTATAATAATTTAGGGCCTCCTACCTTATTCTGTATATCCACAAATCCCTGATGCATTTTGTCAATTACATACTGAATGTAATCATAACTGGTACTGACATAGGGAATTTGCAAGTCCAAAATTATCATTAGTATATTAGAGCATACTCTCTCTCTCTCTCTCTCTCTCTCTCTCTCTCTCTCTCTCTCTCTCTCTCTCTCTNGCACACTCTCTCTCTCTCTCTCTCTCTCTCTCTCTCTCTCTCTCTCTCTCTCTCTCTCTCTTCCACTATAAACCCCTAAAAACCTACGCAGGGCATAGGAAATGTACTTCATATAAAATGTCAGGTCCTTGTAGAAATAAGGTACATTATCACTAGGGATAGGTGCTATATAGTTCCTAGTTCCTTTTGGCACATGGGCTTGAATTAATTTGGATACAATGTCGGCCTCCTTAGTATATCTAGTAGCTAAGGCTTTAAGGTTTATCTCTATTGTGCACGGGTTGTATATATTAAATGCTTTCATTAATGATGCCCTCTCAAGGGTTACTAGGATTGTGCCATTATCTTTCTTAATGGTCTTTGAAATTTTATCATATCTACTAGCTAGTTCCAACAACAAATCCACATCCACAAACACATCAGGAACTATTAGTTTTGCTAACCCTAATGTCCAAGGGTTTGACACAGGAACACGACCCTCGCTATTCTTATGGAAGTAGTTAAATAAATGATATCCTAAATGGTCAGGTGTCTTGGTATCTCTAATGTAAGAAAAATTATCACCGATGTACTCATCATTTACCTTCTTTCCCTGATTGGACCCTATAAGGAGAGATATGAACTCCTCCAAGTAATTTCTCTTTCCCTTGAGATCATCATCACCATCTCTGCTCTTCTCGCTAGTTGAGGCAACGCTCACTGCTCTCCTCATCTTTTTCTATTCTGAATTGCAACTGATCAAATACTTTTGTCTTTATTCTGAAAGTCTAGATAACTCTGTTCTCTTGAAAACACTGATCTCTTATACAAATTTCTCTCTGAAAACTAAAAATCTTGGTGAAATAAAATGAACAGTGGTAATGCCTTCTTATTCAAAGAAATCAATGCACCAATCTCATTTCAAAATCATGAATTTGCAATTCAGTCACTTCTATCATTACTTCTACGTGTTGTCATATCAATTTTTCTTTCTAGCTATGGCATTTGAAACTGACAGGTGATCAATTTTGAATGAGTGATTTTTCTATTAAAACCTTATTATATTCGAAATAAGATCAAGATCTGATATGATTGGCTCATTTATCACAACTCAGCAACTCTTTAAACATGTTGTCATAATCCCTATATTTTGATTGGTTGATAACTGTACAACATGGCACGGAAGAAAACATTATACTTTACCTCGCTCTTACTCTGGTTTCCTTCAGCGACTACACGACTATATGATCTCCTTGTCGCTGAGAGTTAGCTTTAACTCTGGTTCTTTTCTAAGACTTAACAATTACCACACCATCAACATCTTGATCAACATTCATCTCTTAATTGTTGATTGAATTCTCTTAACTCATATTCCTTTCTGAGACTCTGTGACTAAGGCTTAAAATAACTCTTGCTTAAACCTTTAGTTTCTTTAGAGACTACGCGACTGTGCAAGTTCAAATTTGCTTTAAGATTTCATTAACCTTGAGTTTCTTTTGAGATTACGTGACCATCACTAGATCTCCTCTTAATCAGACGGTTCTCATGAAATCTCACATCCTTTTTGTACTTTCTTCATTTGATTTGAGACTTCACAACTACCTTTATATCGACTTTTATCCAACAGTTCACGTGTAATCTCATTAGCTTTGTCTTTAACTGCAGTTTAACTTGAGACTTCGCAACTAGAGCTATCTCCAAGTTGCGGGATGAATTTCTTAATATCTGGTTTGTATTGAGACTTTATGCAGACCTCAGATCTCTGGATGACTTGGACATGTGTTCAAATCTGAATCATCACCGTTGAATTGCTAAACTTTCTTTGACTTGTTTACTTTCATCAGCGACTTTATGCTATCCACTAGATCTTTTCTCTTTCACGGTCAAGATCTTCTCACTGCAAACTTCACTTAAGCTTTACTTAACTTGTATTAACCATAGTTCTTATTGAGACTTCTCGACTTACTGAATCTCGTTGTTGCTAACAGATTTTTCTAACTCATGGTTTTCTTCGAGATTGAGCGCTAGCCTTGAGATCTTCTTCTAATCTGATGGTAGTCTCTAGATCTCTTAATCTTTTATTCATCTAAACTTTTATCTTGCAACTTCATGCTGGCCACAGGATCAATCTTGAATTATATGGTGCTCGCTTTATCTCATAGCTTTTAACTTAACCCTTGTTTTCATTAGAGATCTCATGACTGAATACATTTAACTCATCTCTTAACCTTGGTATATTTGTGAGACACCATGACTAAAGAAACTCAAAGTTGCTTAAATATTTCCTAACTGAAGAGTTTATTGCGAGACTTCATGCCCACCGCTAGATTATCTTGAAAATCAATGGCTATCATTGAATCTCATGAAATTTGACTTAACTCTTATTTCCTTTCGCATTCACGTGACTACATGAGAACTTCAACCCATTTTAAACTTTGATTAGCTTTCGAGACTGCGTGACTGAAAGATCTCAAATTTGCCAAAGGACTCTTTAACTCTGGGTTTTCAAACAAGACTTTTTGCGCACCACAAGATCAAGATCTTCATCAACGGCCTGCGTGAAATCTCCTTAACACTGAAATCATATTCTTTTCTCTTCATGGTAATGAGACCAAAGCATTTTTCCAAGTGTCTAAGTGATATGGAATATTCTCAAGGCTTAAAGAGACATCGCGACTTAAAATTAAAACATGAAAATAGGCACATGACTTAAGTGACTTGGTCTTTTTTGAAAAAGTAACTACGAAATAAAAACCATTTTGAAGAATTAGGGTTTTCTCTTAACTATGCATGAAAATTGACCTAGCACTTAGGTTTTTAAATACTTCATTGAATTTTAAGGCTCGAATTTCATCATTTACAGAGAAATCTTGATAGCACTAGATAGGATTTTGACATTTAAAGCAGGAATCTGACTGGGAACTAAAAAAAATTCCTAGCAAGCTTCAAAACTGGAAATACAACAAACACATCATACACTATGTGTACCCACATCTACAAACATATAATTTTATCATCACATACATAATAAGTTCTAGTCTATCATTAATATTTGAGAAAACAAGAATTATCAAGCAAGGTTCATGTGTATTTATTTTCTAACAAGTTTGTTTCATTTGAAGGAGTAGGTACATAATTATTATTTGTCAGCATGTGAGATCAAGTGGGCTCTCACGAGGGTTGACCATAGCATGTTGATAAATAATAGGCACGAACCTCTAAAGTCTTATTATGTTGCATGATATAATAATATATTCAAAACAGTGTAAGAGAATTAATTATTAATATGTAAAGATAACATGGTACATGAATCCAAATAATATATGCTACAGGAAAATTATAGGCATTGTATTAAGCATCAAAGAGAAATAAAAAATATTTTTTATCAAAATAGTACTACATAACAAGAACATAATAGAGGGATATCACAATGAGGTCAATGATACAATGAGAGGTGGGATACAACGCAAGATTCAAAGTCTATACCATATTCAAAGAGGTGTCACATAAAGAGAATGTTGATGTGTTAAAATACACAAGCTCGCTCACTTCTACAAGTATTGACAACATTTGGAACTTTATATTAGACCATGACACTGATCAATGTTCTAGTCTAATAAAAGAGAGTTTCTACAGGAAGGTCAATCACAATCAATTCAAAAATAGAAATGTGATGGAGGAAGATTACTTAAACTGATCTTGATGGAGACAAGTGGTCACAATAGTGAAGGTATATTGTTCTGAATGTAGTTTTCTACTATATTGTAGTTTACATCACAAAAACATGTCATTTGTTTCTCCAAAGGTATAGTAAACACTCAAAGGAGAATGAAAAAAATCAAATAAAACAACAATATTAATGGAAAGAAGGTACAATAATATATGGATTGTAAGAGATCATTTATAGAAGTCCTAGCATCATGAACATCAACACATAAGTCAAGGTGATGTTTTCTATTATACTATCTCAGAACAATACATATCACAATGAGTGCACAATAATAAGATTGTTAATATAGCATTTTTATTAGGTGATTTGATGGTTTCAAAGAAATAATGAACATTCAAGATAGTACAACCATATTTAGCTAAGTAGAAATGAGGCCTATGGACAATTATTACAGTGAAGAAGGCATGATTTAATCCTTGAATACAACAAAGAGCTCATGGATATTTACATATAAATGAACAACGTAAGTACAATGTTGTAACAATATATCAAAATATAGAGAGCACGTACAGTGAGGATGTCATAGAAACATGTTGTCAAGACAATAAACACCATGAAAAGGAAAAATGTTTCATTCGAGGGAAGATGAATGATCTTTAAGAGAAACAAAAAAATTAGCCTTATCAGTGGCCAATTAGCATAAAAAATAGTCACAAGGCATGTTGTCAAAAGCAATGATAAAAATATGGAAAAGATAAAGATATTGCATGATGACAAGTTTTTTATCACAATGCTCCAAAAATAACTTGAGCATTAAATGGGATTGAGATAAATCTATAAAGGGATGTCAAGCCATCATAGGAAACTTAAATACTATTCAAGAATGAAATAGAGATAGCAATGTATTTAACATGGCAGTTATCTATGTGACTTAAGGTCCATATATTTAAAGCAGTCCATGAGGCTAAAATTCATCTCTCAATAAGGAAACATGCATTGGGAAAACATTAACAAGAAGAGACCTCAAATTTCCATTAAATAACAAATATAGATGAAGTAATATATGGTGTTATGATAAGAGATTAGTGATTTATATATAACACACGCCAATAAAGAAATGGCATAAAGTAATACCAGGCAATCAATTGGATCCTATGAGCTATAATATTCATGCATACTACAAGTCAATGCTTTGTTACGGTATTGGAAAAAGATAATAGAAGGAACAAATAAGCATCCATGCTACATTATTAGCAGGAGATAGTGTCATGTCAACTATAGGGTGTAATTAGCCCCATAATACCTTGACATGTTTAGTGAATATGTGGGTTACTACAAGTTCTTTACAAGGAAGATCATGCAAAGACATTGCACCATCTACATACACAAGAACCTGCATTTTCATGTTTCATGAATATTTAACATAGAGAATGAAGGTTATGCTTGTATAGTTTGTGAACTCAATATTAATGAATAGTATGGGATTTCTAATGAACATCTTGTTCATTGTAAATCTATGAAGTGTATGTCATGTTTCTTTGAAAAGTCTTAGTTTTAAGTAGTTTCAGGTGAGGTGCCAATAAGAACCAACTTACTCCGAAGGTTAAATTTGACTATTTGATCCCACAATAAGGGAAACTTTCCCATGTTCACTAATAGGCTGATTTTAGTCAGCAAGGGTACTCTATTTAGGTGTTAACATTTTTTGGCATGCACAGTGGGACAAGTGACTATTTTTTAGTCCTTTTTTACAATATTTTTGTGGTTGTTAGTGTGTGCAATAGTATTTTCACCCTGAAAGAGGTTAAAATTATATTCTTGGTAACTATGACCTTTGAAAAGTAGAACCAGTGTATTACATCACATGAGAAGAGTGCAAACAAGGATTATATCTTCATCTTTTGAGTATTTCCAGCTATATTTTCCTAAGAGAAGAGGGAGAATAACTAAAAAATCCAAAAAATCCCCCTTTTTATACAAGGAGAACTGCATCTACACCTCATGCAACAAGAGGTAACATTTTTATTCCTCTTATCATTTCTACTCCTCTTAGTGTTGTTCCAGTCTTTACTGCCCCGGGAGGTCAAGCTTTACAGATTCCTATTGCACTACAAATGAACCATCCTTTTATTTCATTCAACCAAGGAAGCCTACTAAATTTTACTCAACATGGCATTATTCATGTTGCTGCAATGAAAAGTTTACAAGATTTTATGGGTGAGGATCAAACCACCCTAATTGAACACATAAAAGATGTAGCCAATCTTTGTGCCTTGCATCATTTAATATAAGATAACATTGTAGTTAGATTGTTGGTTGCATCATTTAAAGGAAAAGCTTTGTAGTGGTTCAGAAGGCTACCAGTGAATTCTATCACCAATTGGGACCGGCTGGGTACTAAACTCTCTAGCTTTTTTGAAGATAAATCATATCATCTATCTTTGGTGGAGAAGTTTTCCACCATTAAGAGGGCCTCTCATGAGAAAGTAACACACTTTAACTTATGTTTCTAGAGGACATGGGAGATAATTCCTCAAATGGTAAGACCCTCTACTAATCATGTTTTTTGTACTATTTAAGAGCTTTTGACAGTAGCATATATGTTATGATTCAAACTATGAAAGGTGTTATGCTCCCAAGTGTATATGATATAGCTATAAGAGAAGAAAAAAACCTTATACAGGCTGGTCAAATTGCCCCAAGGCCTCTTATGCCAATATTCCCTGTAGCTCCTATGATACAAAAACTAGTAATACCCTTGCAAGAGACCCCCATAGTTGTTATTCCAGCTACTCCAACATTACCAACACCTAATACGCTACCTGATAGACATAAAAATGCCCCTCCAGTTCAATCTTTAGAATTACAATAGATCAAGGGTATCTTACAAAACTTTGGTAATTAAATTATAAAAATGAAAAAGTCGCAAAGTTGGACCTTACTAGCCTTCTTATTAACCCTAATATCAACAAAATCAGGGTAATAGGCCTTTTTACTAGAAAAATAATCAAGGCCAAAGACCTTCCCTTAATACAAGGTCATATCATCCTTATAACCTGAATATTTATAGTACCTCAAAGGAGTTGGTTCATGTGCAAAATTAACCTAGCTCAGGATTATGAGTAGCATTTTCCATGTAATCAGTCCCACAATCAAAGTACTTGCACAAATGGTATCTTGAACCAAGACTTAATGGTTCAAAATATCCCAAGTTTGTAGGCAAGTATCACTGATAAGGCCTCTATACAAAAACAAGAAGGTCAACAACTAGAAGAAATGCTTATTAATTGGTAGTGTGAATATTTATGTGGTGTGAATCAGGCAGGTAAATCTGTTGCATACAATACAAGAAGTAAAAAGAGAGAAATAGATGGTGGGAAACATGTTGTTGGTCCATCTAATACTGAGAGTGTCCAAATTTTTCCAAGGGGACAACCTTCGGCAAGCAAGGAACAACCTACAATTCCGGTACAACCAACACAACCAGGTTTGGCTAATTTTGAAGCTAGTGCCACAAGGGCTTAGTCTAAGGTTAGTTTGCCTCCTTTTAACATTCTTAACATTATAAAGAAGGTAAATTTATCTATGTTCATGTGGGATTGTTTGGGTATTCCAGGTCAAAAGGAACTTTTGTAATTAACCTTATCAGATCTAAGTGTTTCTAATCAGTCTACTAAGGAGAAATCTAAAGTTGTATTTAATAATGCTAATGTAAATGAAAAGGAACAACAAATTTCAATTGTTAAACCTCTTCTTTTTTATGTTTCTTTGATCATAGGAGACCACTTAGTCCATAATTGTATGATTAACTTAGGTGCAAGTAACTCGTTTATGCCCAAACAAATTGTAGATAAACTTGCAATTGAGTACAAGCCACTTGAAAAAGGAGTTGTATAGCTAGATGGTATTGTTGTCAATATCATAGGAGTCATTAAGATGGTTTGACCCCATAGGCTTGTCCAAACTTCTCTATCCCACAAGATATATATGTCATAGAGTTGCACCCCTATTTTGCAATATATTTGTCAATAGATTCCACTACCAAGATTGTAGGTTACTTATCTTCAAATCGGTCACATATGTTGTTTAGAAATAGTTATGGTACCAAAGTTACCATAAAGTTAGAACCCATTACTAAGGACCATATTAAGCCTTACTCCCCAGTCCTATCAATTCCAACTTGCTTGCAAGTGAACGGGAGGAGAAACCTATTATTAAGGAGGGTAATACTCAAACATAGGATATTCTACTTAACGAGTGGGCTGCTCTAAATCAAGCAGAATGTCTATGTGAGAATATAGGACATGTTAGTTTAGATATGTATTTGATGCATGAAGCTGATTCAATCATGCCCAACCTGTAAAAAATTGCATAACAACAATTTGGGTAGCAAGATAACGAAGTTTGAGAGCTATTTTTTGATAGTTCAAGGAACAAAGTTGGGATTGGTGGAGCTTGCATGCTGGTTTCTCCAAGTGGCGAAAGGTATTACTCAGCTTTAAAGTTCTATTTTAATTGATCTAATAATATTGGTGAGTATGAAGCCCTCATTCGTGGATTGGAATGGGTAAGAAGAAACGTTATTAGTTGTCTGAAAGTGGATGGGGACAACGAGATAATAGTTAATCAAGTGAGAAACCTTAATGTTACCAAAAATGAGCTGCTCAAGTATTACAAGCATATGGTATGATATCTTCTCAAAGGTTTTGATGCATTTAATTTGATATGTATACCAATAAATCAGAATAAACATGCTAATAGATTGGTTGTTATTGTTGTTGAATTCAACATTCCAAAAGAGATAAACAATGATAAAAGGAAGGAACATGTTAAATTTGTTGTTAGATTTGTTATGTCATATAATAGCATACATTGACAGGTGTTTGATAGTGACCATTAGATAGTTAAGTTTTTGAGGTAGGAGGTTGAATTATTAGATACCAAGTAGGAGAAGTTTTAGCATCAATATGATGGTCAAATCATTCAGCTAAAAAATAACAATATGCTAAATGGTTTGGTCACCCTTGAGTCAATTTTCAATACCGATGATGAGAATATAAAGTCTAAGGATAGCATGAAATTTTAATAGGAACAGTATGAGGAGGTTGATGTGTTCAAATGAAAGCTACTTAAGTTGGGTAAGGTATGTACAACAGAAGAACAACATTCATTTATTCATATTTTTCAAGACTTTAGTGATGTATTTGCATTTGAGTATACTAATTTAAAGGGGTTTAATCCCAAACTTTCTCAACATACCATCAAACTTGAACTTGATGTCAAACCAATGAGGCATAAACAAATACCTTTGAACCCAAAATTGGAACCACTTATGCAGAAGGAGTTGAACAAACTAATTGAAAGTAGTATTATCTTCCCTATTAAACATAATTCATGGGTCTCAAACCTCATATTGTTAGAAATAACAGTCCACTAGAACAACTGGGAGGGGGGGTGAATCAGTTATGTGCCAAATAATTAAAATTTAACCTTCAACAATCAAAAGATAAATACAATTCTAAACATATTATCAACAACACCATAACACAACCATTTTTTGTCAAGGAAACCATGTTAAGGAAAAAAACCCGGTGGGAATAAGCACTCACAAATATTGCACTTAAAGTATAGTATCATTGTTAGGAGTTGATTGTTACATACAATACATAGTCCCTATTAAAGGACAAACCCTGTTAAGAGTCAAGAGAAAAAATAGGCGCACTACCCAGGCTCACTGCCTAAAGAAGGTTAAATCCATCCTCAGGACATACTGTCTGAAATACAAATGTATATAAGATATACAATTCAATGAATCGACTAATAGAAACAACTTTTCTTAAATAGTTCCAATGAATTTCTTCAATCACAACCACTACTCTACATCCAACAGACTTCGCAAATATAAGCTCACATCTTCCACACTTCATTGTCTCATCTTCCTTCTCAACAAAAGAAAATAACTTTCTTTTATACAAGTTTATAATAGGTAATTAGGTCGGCCAATTAATACTTCCAAAATTCACACATAATTACATATCCCCTTGCTAAGATAGACATAGTACCTATAACAAGTAAATATCAATTAAAATCCATCAAATATAATCCAAGATCCATAAGCCACACTAGATATCCATAATACATGCCACATCTCTGAAGTCAACCCCAAATAGGTCTTCTCCAGAACACACACCCCAGTTGATGTCACCAAGAGTCTTACGACCGAAGAATCATAAAAAACATTCCTCGACATGTCTTTTTTCATTCCTAAAGATTGCATAACATGAATTTTTCTCACACTCAAGTTATCCTCGAAACTCAGAGACTAACTCTGTCATAATTCCCCGCCACTGTTCTGCAAACAGTCTTCACCAAAATCATTGTAACTCAAACAAGAAGAAACATAAAATCAAGCGATCTTATATATAAGAACAATGCTCATCCCTATACACATCCCCATCTTCACATACTAGAAAACATTTGTACAATTTTTTGTACACTCATGTCAGTCATCCATGCACCAATGATAACTAGTCTATCTGTTTGTCTCATCAAAAACATAGGTTGACATAAATGACAAAAAATGAATTCCAACAACTACAACATAAGCCAATTCCAACAATCTTGTTCTTTGTAATTAATGTCAACATATTAGAAAATCCATCAATCCAGAAAGTACCTATCTCAATAAAATCTTCTCAATATCTTCTTCACAGCTCTCCCTGAAACAATAGGGATTTTCTACAAACTCTCTTCACATAATCTCTCCCCCTTTGAAATCAATTGAAAAGGGTGCCATTACTCTACTTCTGACCATCTTTCCTTTGCAAGGTGTATCTTTTTCAAATCTTCATGCCTACAATAACCAAGTACTTAATCACCCAAATGTGTTCTATTTTGTTCCTGTGATCACTCCCCCTGAGGAGTAGATCCATACATCAAGTCCAGAAAATGATATAGCTCTAAAATCCACTGGACTGATTCATTATTGCATATATTATTTCTTACAAGGAGGGGCTCTCACCCCAAGCATACCTTTGAGATTCTTGAAGGCATCCTTTGGAAAAAAAAAATTAAATATATCTGTTATTTGTTCCTTTGTGTTGATATACTCCAATCTAATCTCCTTCTCTGCAACCTTGTCTCTCAAGAAATGATACTTAATTAAAATATGTTTAGTCTTCGAATGCATAACTAGATTCTTTGACATATTCATTGTGCTAGTGTTATCACAATAAATAACCACTGGCTCATCAAAAGTTATCCTAATGTCCTTAAGCATTTACTTCATCGAAAAGATATGTGTGCAATTTATAGCAGTAGTGACATACTCTGATTCAGCAGTAGACTAAGGTATACAATCCTGCTTCTTACTTAACCAAGAAACCAATCTTTTCCCAAGAAAAAATGCACCACCACTTGTACTCTTTTTGTCAACAATATTTCCTGCCCAATCAACATCAATATAAGCATGCAAAACAAAATCATCAGATTTTTTATACCATAAGCCATATTCCAGTGTTCCTTTCATATATCTAAATATTCTCTTTACAACAACAAGGTGAGTCTCTTTAGGATCTTCTTGATATCTTGCCACAATTCCAATTGCATTAGCAATATCTGGTCTAGTGTGAGTCAGATATTGTAAGCTTCCAATCATAGATCTGTACTTTTTTCTGAAAAAAAAAACTCTGAGATTCATCAGTAGTAGTAAGCTTGTAACCTGTAACCATAGGTGTTCCAAAAGGTTTACAATCTTCCATTCCAAACTTTTTCAACATTTCCTTAAGATACTTGGTCTGAGAAATAAAATTATCATTCATGTTCTGATCGATTTGCAGTCCAAGTTAAAAAAATTATTTCACCAATCATAGACATCTCAAATTCATTTTCCATTTCCTTAGATAAATTTTTATCATTTCATCATTACCTCCAAAAATGATATCATCTACAAAAACTTCAACTATTAAATTCCATCTTCACTAGTTCTTAAGTACAAATTACTGTCTACATTACCTTTTATGAAACCAAGATGAAGTAAATACCTATCCAATATAGCATACCATTATGTAGGTATTTGTTTTATTCCATACAAAGCATTATTCAATTTGCAAACCATGTCCTTGTCATCTATCATAAGAAATCCATCACATTGTTCGATATGTACTTCCTCCTCTAGATCTCCATTTACAAATGCAGATTTCACATCCATCTAATATACTTTAAAGTCTTTGTGTGCAGCATAAGCAAGAAATCATCTTACTACCTCAAGCCTAGCAACATGAGAAAAGGTTTCTTCGAAGTCTATGCCTTCTTATTGTGAGTAGCCTTTACAAACGAGTCTTTCCTTATTCCTTACAACCATTCCTTCTTCATTCATTTTGTTTTTGAAAACCCATTTAATCCCTATAACATTCTTATCTTTAGGTCTAGAAACCAATTCCCAAGTGTTATTTTTCTTTATCTGCTCCAATTCTTCCTACATATCTTTAGTCCAAGATTCATCTCTACATTCCTCGTCAGTAGTTTTTGGTTCAACTTGAGAAATAAAACAAATTTCATCTCTTAATCTAGATCTTGTCATCATGCCTTTATTTTCATTGCTAATAATTTGATTTCAGGATGGTTCTTTTTAACACACCTCAATTTTTTTGGAGTTTTAGTAGAATCATTTGAATCATTCAGACATGCCTCAATCTCATGATCAACCTTAAAAGGTTCTTCTTGATTTTCAGTAACCTCCCTATTCTCTGTAGTCTGGCTACAGTCATATATTCTTTCATGAATCTGAAACTTCTCATCAATCCTCACATTAGCACTTTCAATCATCTTCCTCAATCTTAGATTAAAACATTTCTAAGATTTTATCTTAGTGGAATAACCAAGGAAGATTCCTTCATCACTTCTAGCATTAAACTTTCCTATCTCATCATCTCTTTTGATATAGCATTTGCTACCAAATATTCTAAAATATTTCATAGTAGGAGCGTGATTAAACCATAGTTCATAAGGAGTCTTATTAGTATCTTCTCTAATATGAATTTTTTTCAAAGTGTAAATGACAGTACCAACAAATTTTCTCCATTGAACATGCAACACATTTCCTTCAAGCAAAATAGTTATGGCAGCATCTAATATAGTTATGTTTCTTCGCTCTACAATCCCATTCTCTTGTGGTGTCCTAGTAGCGGATGTTTATCTTTATATTCCATGCTCTTCACAGTAGGTATTGAATAAATCTAAAGTAAATTCTTCACCTCTATCTGATCTTAAACATTTTATCTTCAAACCTGATTCATTCTCAAATTTTTCTTTGAATATCTTGAATTTATTAAAAGCCTCATATTGCTCTCTAAGATATGTAACCCACATAATCCTAGAAAAATCATCAACAAAAAGTATGAAATACCTTTCACCATAGTAAGTTATTTTTCTTGTAGGACCACATAGATCTATATGCACTAGATCCAACTTCCCTTTCATTGAGTAAGATTTTCTTTTAAAATTTATTCTATTTTGTTTCTCCATCACACATTCTCTACACATGGTGTTAGTAGGTTTCATAATCTTCGGTAGATATCTAACAACATTAGTCATACTTACTTTTACAATGTTATCAAATTTTATGTGACATAATCTTCTATGACATAACCAACTGTCATCAACCTTCGCAACAAAACAAGAAACTTCTGTAGTGTTCAACTCAAAAACATTACCTCTTGACTTTGTGCCAGATGCTATCAAATCTCCTGTCTTACTTATGATAGAACATTTCCCATCATTGAACTTTAAATGATAACCTTTGTCAACAACCTGTCCAACACTTAACAAATTATGCTTGAGTCTATCAATAAGTAATACATCATCAATATTAGTTTTACCTTCAAGAAAAAATAATCTCACTCCAATGATAAACTTAGGAGTATTTTCACCAAATATAAATACACCAACATCATATTTAGTTAGCTGAATAAACTTGTTTCTATCACCAGTCATATGATGTGAATAACCACTGTCTATGATCCATTCATATTTCTTTTCAAAATGTGAAACTTGGGCTTTCTCTACATGAATAGGTTCATCATCTTTAATAGCAATAAATCCAATTTCATCATAATCCACAACATCATCATCAGATACACCTTCACTAGCATAGTAACATTCCTTATCCTTGGAGTATTTAGGTCTATAAAACTTTGATTTTATGTTTAGGAAACCTTGTAGGACATCTAGATGCAAAATGACCTATCTTATTGCATGAAAAACATTTTAGAGGTAACTTTCCTTCAAAATTACCCTTAACTCTCTTTTCTCTTCTTGCGATCAAGGCCACAATTTTATCTAACTTCATATCTTCTTCATGTATCTATTCCCAATCATTAGAATATTCACCAATCTCTTCTCGCAAGTGACTTTTGTTGGTGCTTGCAACCCCTGATAAAGTCTATTTTTATTATTATACACAGTCACCTTGAATGTTGTTTCAACCTTAGGTAATGAATCTCCTAGCTCTGCGGCCTCAAAGGTAGTTATATTCCCAATCAACATCTCTCTATTGAAGTTTTCTATCAAAGGTATGATATCCTCTATAGCTTGCACTTTATTTTTGTAAATAAGTGTCAATTAATATCTAAGTATCTTTATGATCACTTCTTCTTCACTGTATGTGCCTCCAGATTTTCTAATTCCAATAACAACCTCAGTAACTCTCTGTACATATGCTCTAACATTCTCATCATATTTCATTTTCAGAATTTCCATCCTTGTCTTCCAGTTTTGTAACTTCGCCTGCTTAGTAAACTTATTTCCTTCGTATAGTGCTTCCAATCTTGACCAAATTTTATGTTCATAATCTAAATCTTTAACCTATGTGAATTCACCTTCAGAGAGCACACTAATCAGTGCTTCTCTTGCAACCATGTTACAAGAAAAGAACTTATTTTCATCATTAGTAGATTTATCCAATTCATCTTCAGTCTTTATCTGCTCATCTTTCTATGTAATCATCCAGTAGTCAATTCCCAAACACAACAAATGAGTTCTCATCTTGTTCTTCCAACTGTCAAATTTTTCAGGATCTAACTTTGGACTATCCTTTCTATAGTACATCATCTTCATGATCTAAGGACCATAAGCTCTGATACCAATTGTTAGCAATAATAGTCCACCTGAGTAACTGAGAGGGTGGGGGTAGGTGAATCAGTTATGTGCCAAATAATTAAACTTTAACCTTTAACAATAAAAATATAAATGCAATTCTGAACATATTATCAACAACACCATGACACAACCATTTGTTGTCGAGGAAACCATGTTAAGGGAAAAAAAATTAGTGGGAATTAGCACCCACAAATAATGCATTGAAAGTATAGTATCCCTGTTAGGAGTTGATTGTAACATATATATCACAATCTCTATTAAAGTATATGCCCTATTAGGAGTCAAGAAAAACAACAGGCTCACTTCCCAGGATCACTTTGTAAATAAGGTTAAATCCACCTTTAGGACATACTGTCTGAAATAGAGATGTGTATAAGATATACAATTCAATGAACCGATTAATAGCAACAAATTTGCTTAAATGGTTCCAATGAAGTTCTTCAATCAAAACCATTGCTCTACATCTAATAGACTTCACAAATACAAGCTCGCATCTTCCACACTTCGTTGTCTCATCTCCCTTCTCCACAAAATAAAACAACTTTATTTTATACAAGTTTACAATAGGTAATTAGGTCATCCAATTAAGACTTTCCCAGTGTACACATAATTACATAGCCCCTTGCTATGATGCACATGGTACCTATAACAAGTAAACATCAATTAAAATTCATCAAATATAATCCAAGATCTGTAATCCATGCTAGCTATCAATAATATATGCCACATCTCTAAAGTCGGCCCTGAATAGGTCTTCTCTAGAACACATGCGGCAGCTGACATCACCAAGAGTCTTATGACCCAAGAATTATAAAAAAAATTCCTCAACATGTCTTCTACCATTCCTTAATCTCGCATAACATGAATCATTCTCACACTCAAAGTATCCTAAAAAAGAAGAGGCTAACTCTGTCATAATTCTATGCCACTATTCTGCAAACACTCTTCACCAAAATTGTTGCAACTCAAACAAATAGAAACATAAACTCAAGCGACCTTAGATATAAGATCAAAGCTCATCCCTATACACATCCTCATCTTTTCATACTATCAAACATTTGTATAGTTCCCGTACACTTCTGTCAGTCATCCATGCACCAATGATAACCAGTTTGTTTGTCTCATCATAAACATTTGTTGATATCAATGAAAAACCATGAATGCCAACAACTATAACAAGATCCACTTCCAACATCTAAAAGTTAGGAAAAATAATGGGGATATAAGGTTGTGTGTTGATTTTTGGGATTTTAATAGAGCCTCATTGAAATACCATCATCATTTTCCTTCTATAGATCAAATCCTTTAAGTATTTTTAGGATCAGATAGGTTTTTTCTTGCTGGACAGTTATTCTGGTTACAATCATATTTTAGTAAGATAATAAGATCAGTTTAAGACATATTTTACCACCAAGTGGGTTATCATGGCATACAAAAAGATGTCCTTTGGTTTTTCCAAAACTGGGGCAACCTTTCAAAAAGCCATGGACATGGAATTCCACAATTTAACATATAAAATTGTCTTAGTATACCTAGATTACAATATTGTCTTTTTTTATGGAAGCAATGGATCATTTAAAACATCTAAAGAAGATTTTTGAAATGTGTATAGAGTTTGGGATATCCCTTAATCCCAAAAAGTGTGTATTTGTTGTACACGAAGGATAATTTCTTGGATATGTGGTGTCAAAATAGGGTATCATCATTGACCCTTGCAAAATAACAACAATTTTAGCCCCTCCTTTGCTAGCGCACAAGAAAGGTTTGCAAATTTTCATCGGTAGAATAAATTTTGTTAGCAATTTTATCCCTGACATAGCTGATTTATTGAGTCCACTAACTGCTATGTTAAGGATAAATGTGCCTTTCAGGTGGACTAAAGATGGAAAGAGGAGTTTTCAGCTAATTAAAGAGGCACTTGCAGAAATTCCCACACTTATAAATCCTAATTTTTCTAAGTATTTTATTTTATATGCCTATGGATATATTGACTCTATCTCAGCTATGTTAGTGCAATGCAATGATGAAGGTTTCAAATAGCTTGTAGCATTTTTTAGTTAAGGGCTCGATGACAATGAGCTCGGTTATTCCTTTATAGAGAAACATGTTCTTACTGTTATAAGGAGCTTCAAAAAATTAAGCAAATTTTTTCTAATAATAAGATTATTATAATGGTTTCTCCTCCAAGTGTGAAGGATTTTCTTTTGAGTAAAGACCTAAGTGATAAAAGAGTCATATGGGTAACTAAGGTGATGGAGTATGATGTAGAGATTAAGGTTACCAAGATGGTTAGAGGAAAGCAGCTATATAAACAAATAGATGATGATATAAGAAGCCAGGAAAAATATGGGAAAGAGGTTATTCTTTCATTACAAGATGAGGAACCTACATCAGTTTCAGCTCCTATCACTAATTGGGTACAATAAATGGTTCATTTTCTATAGATGGGTGAGTGTCCACAAGGATTGGATAAAGCCAAAAGAAGCTATTTCTAACTTCAATCCATACCCTATGCCCTTTTGAATAATGTTTATAAAAGACTTTAATGTTGTTCTTTTGAGATGCATTGAAGCTAACTGAGTTGGCAAGGTACTGCATGAATTCCATGAGGGGTCAGTTGGAGGTCACTTTTCACCTAGAGAAACAAATCTCAAGGTAATTAAGGGTGGCTATTATTGGCCCAATATTATTCAAGGATGCACAATTATGGGTTAGAAAATGGAAAGAGTGTGCTTTGTTTGCTCATAAAGAAAAGTTGGTTGCTTTTCCTTTGCATCCCATTTAGGTTCGATAACCATTCATGAGATGGGGCTTAGATTTTATTGGGGCGATAAAATCACCATCTAGTGTTGGCCATGAGTGGGTCATAATAGCCACTAGCTATTTCACTAAGTGGACCGAAGTAATGGCACTTAAAGAGGCTAATGAAAGTGTTGTCCTGAACTTTTATGAAGAGCTGGTTTTCAAGTTTGGAGTTCCTGAATCCATTATCTCAAATAATGCTTTGACTTTTGTTGGTTTCAAATTTTTTGATTGTGTTATAAGAAATGGGATCTACTTGAACATCTCTTCTAATTACTACCCACAAGGCAATGTTCAAGCAGAATCAACAAATAAGAATTTAATCAGAATAATTGTTCAGGCTTAGAGTTGTCACCCTAAATCAAGTATTAGGGCTACACGACAATTCCATCCTCACAATGGAAACTTCCTCCAGCTGTGGGTGAACTATGGATGAGGAAGAGTCTCTGAGTTCTAGGCCGGTTCCTATCTGATTTGGGATATCACCTCCTGATTTGTAACTTAGTAGGGAAAGGGAAAAGGAAACTTTAAAATTGGAAATAGATAGGGGTGATACACCAAGAATGAATTCAGACTTCACAAAAAGATGAATTTCAATCCCGACTCATGAATGAATACTTTAACAATCTGAATCTTTGTTCAACATATAGGTTAATAAATTCATGCTATCAGGGTTCTACCACAAACAGCTTGGAGAATTAA
>MU228092.1:1679064-1711398 GCA_018584345.1 Thuja plicata | reverse complement strand
AACTTAGGTCAACATGACCATTCAAGTGTAAATCCTAACCCATGCTAAACATTTCTTTGAAGGCATGTATGGGTTGGCAACTCCAAATTCGATGCACAGGGTGGAAGTACACTGTAACATTGAATGGAATTTACTATCCTCACTGTCACCGGACTTCAACTCTCATTTCATCTTGGCATTTGTTTTTTGATCTTTGCATTCGAATGAGGGAAAGTTAAATGAAACCCTAGCATGCAGAAGCCATTCAAAAATTGCTTAGAAGAAACTTTGTTTGACTGTGAGAGGACTCCATTGTTGAACTCAAGCCTTGATATACTACAGATCACTGCTACTTCTTCACTGACTGTCTTTGCTTGGAACTATGAACTCAGCTCTATAATCTATTCTCGGCTTGAAAGCTGAAGATAAAATTTGATGCTCAACAAATGTTTTCAAACCCACCATCAACTTGGTCTATGCTATGAAATGGCACTATTATGTGTTTGTTGCAAGAATCTCAGGCCCTATTGCATAGCTTTCACTGATCTGTAAGTCCACTTCCTGAATATATGGTGTTGTTGTGGCACTTTTCCTTCTGATCTGCGGGCTTTTTCTACTCATTGACTGCGGCTTATACATAATGGTATGCTGTTTGTGCATGTCTTTTCCTCTTTTGAGCATGAAGCTCGGGCTTGTCATTGAATTTATACACCATACTTATATGGCGCCATCCTTGGCTTGATATTTTGACCATGGGTTTTAGCTTTAAACTAGAGTTATGCACCACAATGCATGGTGTTGCTTTGTGTATCCCATAAGAAGCTCGGGCCTCTATCACCTGCCATATTACATAGCACTGAGAACTCGGGCCCTCACCACTTGGAACTCGGGCTCTTCTTCAGACCCTCTGCAGATAAGTTATAATTATCATTTTGTTCAATGCATTTTCAAATATAAAAAAAATGGATGCATTGCTGTAGCTGATAATAAATGAGTTATTTCTTTGCTTTGTGTCTTTGCTGAAACTTTCATTGTAGAATAGAACAACACTTGATCTTGGACTCTACAGTCACTTGGTTTCTTGCTGTTACTTATTTCAGTTTTAAATGTGAAAAAGAAATGTCTTGTGGAGGCCGATAATGATGAGATCTCCCTTTCTTTTAATTTATGTTGTTGACTCCATTAATATAGTTGTCTTGAATCCCAAAAATAAGAACACCCACCTGGCATTTGGTTGAAATACTTGAAGATTCTTGTCTGAATTGATAGGGGCTCCATGACTGCTTCTTAAATGTTTCAAAAAACTCATCTTGATGTCTATAGTCTTTAAACACATTGTTATAATAAGCATAAAGATGCTTCTCTGTTCAAGCTGAAACTCCCCTGTCTGCAAGTTTTTTAACTGGGATCATCTTTTTTGTCTGTAGCTTACTATTTTGTACGGAGACCATGCTGTTATAATATATGAAACTTGTTGTCCTCCTTTATAGCAGCATTTTTGTTATCATTTTCCTCTTGAATAGGCATAGCATCTTTTACTATATTTGATAACATCATTATAATTGATGGCACTGTCATGGTTGAATGAAATAAATACTGAATACCCCACTGGCTTATTCTGTACATCTGAACATAAGCAAGTTGCCATGTTGTTGCTAAGATATGAACTCCATTTTGTCAACTTCATCCATTACTGTCTGAAAAATTTTCAATATGAAATTTCTTTATGTAAGAAATGGAAGTCAAATAACATACAAATACACTGTTTATTCCAATTTTGCACAAAGCATTGCATCTGAACTTGTTTAAATATGTACTTGACAGCATTATATAATCACATTGTTAATACACCTACCATCATTGCTTGGGATTTTGACTGAATATGCAAAATAGCATCATTATTTACCTTACAGTCTGGCATATCTTTACAGTATTTGAACATTTCTCTATGTATGCTACTTCTGATATCTGCATATTTAGCATTAGATCATAGTGACCCATATATTTTATGTCTCTAGACAGCATTTATTTGACCCTTTATATATGTGCACTGTTTAAAGCTACATCTTCATATGCACATGACTCACATCTGATATCTTTTTGTACATTAATGTTGAAATCTGCATTTGAACATTTCTTTCTTTCCTGCACATTGAACATCTAGCATTCTTTCATTCTTTAATAACGCATATTTGTGAAGTTCGAGCACGGGCTCATGACACTCACTGCATCTTTAAAATATAGCACAGGATTTGATAAAGATATGTTTGTTTGATGTTATTATTCCATCAATGCAAATGTGTATCTTTCTCTTACATTGATATCATCAATAAATATGCAGTTCAGGGAGTTTGACTGATGCATGGTATCTTTTAGGCTTTTATGTATTGCTTAGATCCAATTGGATCTAATATATCTTTCACACCATGATGCAGGATTCAGGACCACAGAAGACCTAGGATTGAGGACAGACAAAGACAAGACAGGACATGAAAGACTTCAGATGATGTAGATGAACCACTCCAGAAACTAGAAGACCTCTTAAAGGCAATACATAGACCCTAGACTCTATCATGCTTCCTCTTACTTTCTTTTCTACATATGTCCTCTAAGTTTCAGTATGCAAGATGTGACCTTGAAGGAACACTTGTCTAATACATTCAGTATGAATGCACAATGTAATGATCGTTTATGAATCTGAAAGTGTGAATTTGATCAAAACTTAGAGTACAAATATAATATGATAATATGAATGTAATAGCAATGTATTTATTTTGCATTGGCTGAACAGTAATGTCAAAGAGATGTTTCTTTATGCAAATTTTACTTTTTTCCCACATGTAAAAATTTGGGTAACAATAATCACGAAAACTATGGAAGGTAACCAAAGGGCCCAGCATACCCAATTGAAATAAGCCTTTTGAGCTGATCAAATTACTCAAAAAAGGTCAACAAGGCAGTCACCTTTCATACTTTTTTATGGAAATGAATCAAGGCTACCTATTTCATTATATCCCCCAACTCTTAAATTGGCTAATCAACTTGATATGTTGAATGAAGAACCAATGACTATAAGTTTGGCTCAACTATTTGAGCTAGAAGAAACTAGGTCCAAGGCCTTTAAGAATATAGAATACCATCAAGAAAAAATGAAGAGGTCTTTTGACAAGAGGGTGTCTCCAAGATTTTTCCAGGAGGGGGACATAGTGCTAAAATGGGATGTACTTAAAAGAAAGCCTGAAAATCACTCTAAGTTTGATGCATTCTGGTGTGATCCCTATATTATTTTAGAGTGTTAACAACATAACTATTTTCATCTAGCAAGGTTGGATGACAACATGGAGAAAATCTAGGTTAACGAGATTCATCTCAAGCATTGTTTATAAGGTGGGATCTATCCTTGTACATGCTAGTGTATTTTGTAGTTGGTAAATAAGTGTTGTGGCATAATAGATTAGTTGTAAATTTTTTTCCCTAAGTGTTAGTTTCACATTTAGTTAGTTGTTTCAGACAAGGAGATGTAACTGGTGTAATTAACTACACTTGCATGAGGTAGGCATCCATCATGTGAAATAATTAATACATGTATTCACTGTTGCACATCATACATACTCCCCTCATAGAACACTAATTAGGTACAAAATTTTTCTAAAAAGGTGTAATTCTATTTTTTCCTCTTCTAATGCATCGAGTAAGCATATATCATTCATGATAGTGAGTCTGTTAGTTCACTACAATAAATCATACATATGTACCAAATGGATTAGAAGAGTTTGTTGTTTGGAAGTGAGTTGCAGTAATGAAAGGGAGTATGTTTTTCTAGAGGTTTTGTGATATAAGTGACTTTGTTCCCAATGGACCTGTGTAGGCTTAGGCAACTGGTCAAGATGTTTAGCAAACAAACATATCACAAATGTCACCAAAAATGTTACCAATTTTCACTACTAAGCTCAATCAAGTAGATTTTTTATGTTTTAAAATGAATTAAGGTACATTTTAGTTCTACTTAATCATATTCATATTCATAAATAAAAGAACAAAAGATTGCAATGTTGAATTTGTATCATGCAGATGCATATGACATAGAAGAGAGTACAAGAAATTTTGAATAAAGGTGATATTTATTAATGATGCAAATGAATAATGTCTCGCACAAGTCATGAGACTAACCATTATGATGAAATTGAAAAGAACATTATACATTTTAAGATGTTATAGAATATAAAGGCACATGTAGTGAAGGGTGACTCATCATTGCTTGGATCACGAGTCTGGTTTGAATTGACCTACATCATCTTTAGTCCTCCTACTTTCCTTGCATATAGCTCTTACTTCCATGTTGCTCCTAGTCCCTGCATTTGAGTGATAAAATGATGTTAGATCAATGGTCTAAGCAATATCATGTCTTCATACAATAGACACCTAAATTTGGTCAAGCAAAATCAAACAAAGGGTGAAGAACAAATCAAGCAAAATCATGAATTAATTGAATTATCAAAGCTATTAGATTAATTAAATAAAAAGATCAATTAATTATGCAATTGATATTAATAAATTAATTGTATAGTTTAATCAAATTAATTCCAACCCATTCAAGGGTGCACATGGCTAAATAAAATCAATTAATTAATTCATTTTATTCCTCACCCATCACATGGGACAAATCAAAATCAACCAATGAGGATTAAGGATTGAGCTCACATGGATCAAGACCAAATTGATTCTCCATCACACATCTTTGAATTGCATCTTGACCACTCATTTTGTCTCTCTATTCAAAACCAACATTTAAATTGTCTCAACATTTGAAAGCCTTAACTCAACTCAACCCTAATCATGATCAAATCAACTCTATCCCCTACCCTTGGAAAATCCTTTAAATAGAGGCCATTTTGAGAGAGAAAAAAGATAACACACACTCATGAGCAAAGCATCATCACTATAGGCAAATATATTGAGTTCATAGCATTTGCATTATAGAATTTGCATAATAGTGATCAATCTTGAAGCATTTTGGTACAATTTGAGATAAATAGGATATAATACATCATTTAGATCATCATTTCTCAACCTAGGAGAGCCATTAATGGATGTTCAAAGTTGTGAGCATACTATTATCTTTCCTAGATAAAGAGTCGTGAGATTCTCATTGCTCATGTTTTCAATTCAATTAGTTTAAATAGTTAGATATTAAAGTTATTGATAAAAAAATGATACTAATCTCATGAATATATATTCATATATACAAATGGTGCCCACTGTGGGGCTCTAAGCCTCATTTCTAACATTTTCATGAATTTTTGGTGTGTTTGTTTGTAGGAATTTGAAGTTTACAGGTCAAGCAACGACTATGAGGTGAATTATGATGCCTTTACATGACCAAATGATGCACGCAAATATCCTTCTATCTTCAGTCTTACATTCTTATAATGCATGTGACAGTTAAAGCAGCACGTGATATCTAAAGTCTGACACCTTTACACACCAAAGTGACGCTTCGCAGGATTTCTCTGACGCCTACAATACTTCTTTTAGCACATTTAATAAAAAAATAATGCATCCTATCAGTTAAATAGCACTTAATAATTAGAATTTGTGCGCTTTAACATTAAAGTAGTGCATAGCAAGGTTTAAAGTAGCACGTAATCATCCTTAAAATAACGCGTAGCACTGTGTGTCAATCTGCAGGTTAAAATTAAAAAATCAGCAAATTTAATGCCATTTTTTTGTTGTTTTGCAGATGTCAATCCATTGGAAGGTGTATAAACCAGGCTATTACAAGAAGTTGGAAGGAAAAAAAAGAGAGAGAGAGAGAAATAAAAAGGTGGAATGCTGTGAAATTGACTAAAACTTCTTTAAAAAAGTTCTTAGAAAAAGAGAGTATGCATAGGTATTGGAGAATTGTTAGTTTTTATCAAGGATTCTTCCACATGCCTCATTTTGAATTAGATACTACTTCTTTTGGTGTTCCTATCTAATTTCCATTATTTCATCTTTTTTTTCAACTAGCTTGAGCAATTTATTTCAATTTGATTATATCCTCGTTTTTGTTGAGTTGTGTTGGACTAACTTTTTGAGAAGAGGATGAAAAGGAGCTGGAACGATCCCTACTAGGTGAGTGAAATTGAAAAGAAAAAACAATCAAAAAAGTGCCTAGCCTGGCTAGCTTTGAAAAGGTAAGATCTAAAATCCTTTTGCATTGCTTAGATTGTGGCAAGTCAAAGTTGGAATCTAGCTTGATTAGAAAAGGAACTTCAAGTCACTAATCAAAGCATTTATATGCAAAATTTGAGATGAGAAGAACCTGAGAAATTGAACCAAACATCAAATTCGAACCTCCTTGTTTGTGGAAGATAAGTGCTAAGTATATGCTCTTCACTCTTTGAGTGAATAAAAAAGCCATACACACTTCAAATCCCTTAGATTAAGAGGAGGTAAATGAACTTTGTCAATTGTGTTTGGAAACGAAGAACTAGTAGGGATATGATCTTCACCTTTTAGGTGAATCAAACTCCCAAACCTACCTATTCATTTCATTTCTTGCTTTAAAATGACATGCTAGATATTTAGTGGGTCTGCCTCCCGAGATTTGTCTTTTTGAGGATGGTGAGAGGGAATAAACCAAAGTGGGAATTAAGATTAAGCCAATCTATTCCACCACTTAAAAAAAAAATCATCAGCTGAAAAACTTAGAGGGCAAAAATAGAAAATGCCTAGACTCGTAGGGTTAATAGCCTAAATCGCACATTGTGACTACGTAGCCCTTGTATGATTTATTTGATATTTTTGTGTGTAAACAATAATAAAATACCCAATTAATTTAGTTGACTACCTTATAAAACCATATTTACAAGCCAAATTTGTCTATAGGTAGCTTTCTTGGAAGATTTTCTTGTTAAAGACCTGCAAAAATTATAAAAAACATACAATTTGTATTAGATTTAGGGGTTAAACAAGGATTTGTTGTGTGTGTGTTGTGGTTGTTGATATATCTTACAATCATAAAATTGTGTGTTGTGGTTGTTGATCTATCTTACAATTAGAAAACATTCATACAAATCTGATCACACTTTATAAAAAAATTTAAAAATTAATCAAAACAGGGATCAAAATAGTGACAATTATTTCAGGAGTCTTTTAACGCGTATCAACATTTCTGTAACGCTTTTAAACAACAAAGTAGCATGTTTAAATAGACTTTTACCACCTGTGAACATTGAAGTGACACTTATAAACATGTTTTAATGCTTACCAACTATCAAGTAGTGCGCCTGAACAGTAAGCCAATGTTTTGTATTTTTTCAGTGAGAGTGTACACATAAGTAAAGTAGTGTGTACTATCTCTAAAGTAGCATGTACAGACTGATACACTCAAATAGTAGGTATCTCCTAGGGTTTTTGGAATATTTAAAAATCATATTTGGATACCCTTTTCAAAGTACTTCCTATCCAGTATATCAGAGTGATAAAATCTTGCCAGATATAAAAAGGTAAGAAATTTTTAAAGGGGATTGATCAAAAGGGTGATTTTGAAGATATATGTTTCATGCTAATGACTTGTTTTACAATATCTCATTACATCAAGGCAACCTTACAAGGAGACAAAACTTATCTCAGACAATAAATACCCTTTCCAAGTGAAACATTAGCTTCCTCACAACAATGTTTTGAATCGAAAAGGAAGTAGAACCAAGCACAATGACATTTCCCTTTGGATGTATGGATCCTAACCTCATCAATCATTTTAATAAACACACCAATTCCCATAACGATAATCAAAATGGTGGAAACAATGACGCAAATAACAATAGGAATAATGAGGGAGGTAATAATATTAACAATGGAGGAAATAACATAAATGATGGAGGACACAGGGACCCTCAAGATGATGAGACCACCAAAGAGAGAGTAAACGAAGCAACCCAAAGTCCTTTATTTTGAAAATCATGGAGAAAATATTAGAGATAGATAGGGAGAAGTATTTATTTGACCTAGCCCAAATAGGGGTAAAGCTCCCCCATGATTATGATATGACTAATCTAAAGAAGAAGGAAGAAGTTGAAAATCAAATTTCAATCATGAATAAACAAATCAAATGTTTCAAAATGAAATTGGATAATGAAGAAAATGGTGGTTTCAAAGTCATTCTCAATCAAAAATATATGACCATTCCCTTTCGACAAGGATTTAATTATGGTACCATTCCCTTCGAATGTGGTCTTTCCTAAATACGATAAATACATGATGGTATCCGAACCACAAGACCCCTTGAGAGAATTTTGTGCATTAATCTTGGATTTTATGCACGATACCACTTATTTAATATGACTATTTCCAAGAAGTATTGGACGGACTGTGATGGAATGGAAATTACCTTCAAACGTTCAAACATTTGAAGAGTTGGGCATCTAAGTTTGTGACTCATTACTCATATAACATCAAACATGAGGTCAAAATGATAAATTTATGCAACACTAAACAAAGCTAAGGAGAATCATTCCTAGTCTTCTTACAAAGGTGGAGAATGATATTTAATCGATATCCTAGAAGTATACCTGAAAAGGAGAAAATGAATATCTTTCTAAATAGTATGAACATGATAATGAACTATGGGCTACAACTCCAATGCCCACCTAGTTTTGAGAAGATCATTGAAAATGGAGTTACCATAGAGGAATTTTTGGTGAAGAGTGGAGAGATTAATATTTTTAAGTAAAATAAGGGTTTTCCCAATAATCATAATAATTATAACAACAACAATCGGGCTTCTAAAAATAACAATAAATTTTAGTCAAAGAACACCAACAAGGGCCTTGTCAATGATGGAGTTGTTGAAGTAACTTGACCTACCTGAAATAGTTAAATAGATATTCTACCAAAAAATAGGGGAGGTCTCAATGAAAACTCGACCTCCCTGAAACAGTTAATTAGGTTTAACAAAGTTTTAGGACACCCGTCCTTTAGTAAGTTTAAAACATGAAATAACTTTTAAAGAAAACAAATAGCCTCAACAACAAGTTGCACATCATCCTCCTCGTCAATTTCATGGGCACTTTTCCAGGTGAAATGTCTAGTGATAAGTTCTTGCACCATGTTCAAGTTTTGATTCTTCAAAGTGAGGATCTTGGCCACAACAACTTCTTTCTCCCATTTTAGTTTCATTAATTTCTTGATATATTTAGGCATTTGATCTGAACTTAGGTACAACATTGATTCAATCTGGGCCAGATGCATTACATATACTGTTATAAAATATTCTTTATTCTTCCGTGATTCCACGACTATCTTGAATGTTTTGATGACTTCTTATGTCTTTAGCCAACAAAGATTTGGTTTCCAATCGAAATTCAGATTCATGACTTTGTTCCCACTTTCAAGATTACCTTGTATGTCACCAAGTTCATTTTCCCAAACCTTCATATCTACCACTACAACCCTAAGGATGGACATTCTTCATTGAATGGTCTTCTTTAGAAAAAAAAACTAGCATTCATCTGGCATCAACTTGAGTGACTACTCTGCTAGGAACTTGAGAGTTCTATATATTTCTATTGCAATCATTTTCTTCAGCAAGACTCCCCATTTATTCTATTCTATCACCTAGTATAGATTCTGAGTTTGAATTTCCCCAATTAGGGCCTATGTGTCAAGGTGTAAATTCCTTGAATACTTGATGTACTTGCATCCATTTTTTGCAACATTGTCAATCCAATCATCTATCATAATTACCAATGATTTGCCCCATTGGATTTGGCTCAGAAGTTTCTTATTTTCAGGAGATGTAGGATCAAAATTATGTGGGACTTGAGCTATTGAAATTGGTCCAAAACAATTAAAGTTATCAATTAACTATGCCAAAATTTTGACAGTCTTCTTCAGTTATTTCTTCTCTCTGCCATCCTTCTCAGATTGGGTGAGTATTTCTTGAGAAGATTGCTTGAAAAGGTGATTGTCAATTCCTCTATTATGACGCCTAACTGCACCTTTTTGATTTTGAAGTCCTCGGTAGAAGGCTCTTTATCTTCATCTTTCATCTTGTAAGCTACAATCTTGGTTGTCCACACGCCATTTTTTGCGTCAGCTGTAAATCTAGCCTTAGGTTTTGCCTTCTTAGGTTTAGGTGTCTTATTTTTGTACTTGGCGACCATATCTTTGATCGGGAGGGATATAGGAACCATACTATGTTTCTTACTAATAGAAGTAGTTAACCACTTGGGGGTTGAACTTGGTGCAAATTTATCCTCGAATCCTTTGGAAGGGGAGTTCAAAAGCTCTATGTCCAAGTTCCTGAGATGAAAAAATACCTATGTTCATCTCTTCAACCTCCAAGATCTAGTCATTTTATTCTCCTTCTTTTCCTTTTCAAGGTCAACAAGTATCGATGTGTCGTTTTCCATCTTCTTTTTCACCTGGGATCTTCTTTGTAACCTTGTGAACCTAGGAACAGGTAGAGTAGGAGTTGGAGTGGCTGAGGACTTATGACCTGAGGATTTTCCACCATTACCTACATCATCAATGGTTAAAGAGGAGTCATAAATATTTTGGGTGACTTCAAAAGGGTCTTTTTATTACTAACAAAGTTAGAACCGTGGGGCTTCATCATTTTGTTTTTCTTAATCAATTTATCTATAAGTTTGAGAACTCCCTTGGTTATTTGATGAATATTCTCTTCCTCCTCCTTATCCCAATCTATTTCTACTTCCTTTGTTTCATCTGATTCTGAGAATCCTAGTTCCAATAGGTCAGAACTATCATCTACTAAACCTTCAATATTTATTTTGATTTGCAAAGTGACAATTTGAGAAAGTAGCATCCTTGAGTGCCCTCTTCTTATTACCTCTACTTCATCTTGATAATCTTCCCACAAATCTTCTAATTATGGAATAGATGGGTGAGATCTTGAACCTAGGCTCTTTGCAAAGCCTTTATTGTCATAGCTTTTCTTTTTAGTGTAATATTGAAAATTAAAGCTTCGCAGATCACTTCCAATGCTTAGTGAGTCTAATATTGAACCACACAGTAGGATTCCTAGTTTTATAGGAAAGATCTCTTCTCACTTGTCTTTTTGTTGAAACTTTTTGACCACTACTAAAATTTATTGAGAGATTTCTTCTATAACAAAGCAGTCTGAATAGAACCTAGGAAGTTTGATAGGTTCTTCTTCAAAACCATGAATTCTAACATAGTTGAAATGAGGGAAGTGAATGTAAAAATTGCCAAATCTCTTGACCAAATCTTGGGCATCCTCAAAAAACCTTTTACTTCCCATGTCAGACAATTCAAAACAAAGCTTCCCTAGAAAAACATCATGAACTTTCTTAAAATCTTGCAAAAACATTTCCTTCTATAGAAGAGGATAATAATCATATATAGTGATATCTTCCATAGATGGTTCATGTGGAAGGCCCTTGATTTCCCCAACACAAGCAAGACAATAAATTAAATAAGAATACATAAAGAAATTCTACCTAGAAATTTTCTCCATGTTAAGTTGTTCTCTCATTGAGTCTGCAATAAAATCACTCCAATCTAAGTGTTGCTTCCCATCCAATACAATCTACTCATAATAGTAAGTCCATTCACCAAAATCATATGCCTCAGTTGAACCTCTAGCTCTATGAAGCAAGAGCATGATATCATGTACACGAGGTTTCATATGATCTTTATTGGGATTTTTAGGCAACCTAGAACCACCTCTTTGGGGTTTTAACAACCATTATTTGGCCACATTATTCTCATTCCTTTCTTTGTCTTCATTTAATTTCACAATGGATTGGGCAGGGGAGAAGTCTACAAAACTATCTCTTGGGATCTTAAAGACTGATGCTATCATCTCCCTATTTATGGCCAGAAGAGTTTCACCATTTCTTCTCTTAATGGTCTCTGAGATAGGGTCATATCTTTCTATACACTCCCTAACCAACCCAGGTCAAGGAGTTGCAGGCAAGAAAGAGTTGCAGGTGAGAAAGCTACTGCCTCTAGCAAGCCGCTGCTCAAAATTTCAAGAATGTAGGGTTCACCCATATTATTGGACATTTTTTCCTTTAATTCTTCTAAATCTACTCCACGTAAATCTATATCACTAATAATTGGACCTTCGCATGCTAAGCTGAAAATATTTCTAAAAAGATGCATTGTTGACTTCGTGATTTACTAACTGGAAAATCCATAGCACTAGGGGGCTAGATAAACTCACAGCTTCACAAATTCAAACATAAGTGGAAAAGAACTCACCTCAAAGTCACAAACCAACTTCACCACTACTGAAAGTTTTTATGTTGCTCCAAATTATTAAAATAACTGAGATGAAGGATAAAAAAAGATTAGAAATTCTCTTTTAAATGTTGAGCAGCCAAATATGACATTAAATTTGGGATTATGTTACATAATGCAACTTGGCAGGGATTTGACGTCCACACAAGAGTATTAAATGCATGCAAGCACAAGCTTACACGGAGTTTGATTTTTCATAATTATTATTTTTCATTTGGCGGTGTTGTGATGTCACTCCCAAGTATGACAAGATCTTTGGATGATCTGGCATTAACTAACAATCATTTCATGCATCATTCCCTATACTTTTCAGAGAGTCTGAATCCCTTTTAACAAAATTCATCTTTATTCAAGAGGTTCAAGGAATATTCCTAGGAGAAGATTCTTTTCTAAACTCAAATGTATCGGTTGAACAAGGTTGAACTAATTTGAATAAATTTTAAAGTGGTTCAACACATATAACTTTTCTGCCTTTTTCTCTCACGTGTTCAAAATTCCTTTCTTTCATCAGCTACAAAATACTTAGAAAAATTATCAGTTAAAAAGACTCGTACATGGCTCAAGAGTGTTGAACTTACTTGAAATCCCTTGAACTTTGTTCACCAAGGTTCAACAAATTCAAGGAATTCAGAGGGAAAATGGAAAAATATTGATGAGGGCCTAAAACGACTTGAAACAAATGATTTTTGGTTGAACAAAGGATTACTGAAGATCCCAAACCAGGAGAACCGAGGATAATTGAACTTGACAGGAATTTAGATGACTCAAATTTTAAGCATGAATGGGGGGCTAACATCAGCTCTAGATAGGGACTACATTTTATAAAAATGCAAAGAACTCTGAATCTCAGGTTTCGCAGACCAATGAAAAGGGATTCGAAAGGGACACAACAAAAACTTGGAAAGAAAAAGACACACAATTAACCTACTATGTACAAGAAGGACTCTCATAAGGACTTTTAGATTTTGAAAATTTTCAAGTCCTCCCCATTATAGGTAAAAGGTAAGACTATTCCTTCTGGATAAGTTAATCTAAAATCATTTGGACCCAAGGCTTCTGAAATCTTGAAAGGACCTTTCCATAAGGACTCAAATTTCACGTGGGCATCTTTGTTAGAATAATTGAGGGGGGGGGTGAACCAGTGGCCTTAAAAATAATTCTAAAAATCCAACCAAAACTTATATATCAAATATAATACCCTCTATCTATCTTTCAGTCCACCAAGATGTATGCCATAAATAAACTTAGCAAATATAAGCTTCTCGATAAGATATACTATTTATCTTTTCTAGACTTTACCGAATAGTAGTAAATAAACTTAATATTAACCGACCAATCCAATTTCAATAATGTGTAAGAAAAATATTAATGCAATGAAACATATACACATTTGACACATAGATTTTAACATGGAAACCTTGCTAAGGGAAAAACCACCTAGGACCGGTAACCTAAAATCTTCACTCTTCTTAAGTGAGCTCAATGAAGAGTCAACCCTGTTAAAGGTTACAATACACACTGTTAAGTGTGACATTGTTAGAGGATTTAAAACTAACAGTTTGTATTTTGACCTAGCACTCACTATGCTATCAACAAGAAAACCTTTTGATACTCTTGAGTATCTCAATATAATAAGGACTGTTAAATCCCACTCGGTTAAGAGATTTTTTGAATCGATGGTTAAACTGATACAATAAACGATCTTTTCAAAATACAACTTTAACTTGTAGATATTTAGATATATTGTTAGTCCAATAATACCTCTCTAATAAATGTTCACTTAAGTTCCTTTTCTATCTTATTTTGTTCTGGTTGGTGAATGCTTTGTCCTCTGTTGCTCGGTGTCTGCAAAATTTCTTGGCTCTGTTATTCGGCCTGTATGATCAGATCTACATGAAGAATTCAATATTCACTAGAATATGTTTAACATTCCCTTTTCATAATGAATTCCTTGTCTCTTTATATAGACATGATTAGCAGCTCAATCTCCTTATTGTTGTCGTAGATCACTTCTTGATACGTAAAACTCGCCATGCTTGCTTTATCTTGTAAAGCTCTACTTTAGTTTTATTCTGCAAATCTCTCCATGATAGTTGTGAATAAAAATTTATTTAACTCTCTTTCCATGCTTTAGTTTAACTGGTCATTGAAAATAAAGTAATCAATTATTCAAACCCTAAATATAGCTTTTCCAGCTAAGTAGTTTTATCATTCTTTAACTTCAGTTATGTTCGGTCATCAACTCCAGTTAGCTCGGTCACCAACTTTAGTTTACTGCGGTGCTATGTATAAACTATGAACTACTCAGTGACACTTGCTTGGTAACGCTTTCTCAGTTACTACTATGCTCGATTTACACTGTGAACTGCTCGGTGTTCACTGTTCATCGGTGTTTACTGTCACTTGGTGTATACAAAACTTTTATGTTTTATCGATAACATAAACTTTTTCTTTTCAAATCTTCAAGGTTATGACCAATATGTGTATGAAAAATCATACCATATCAAGTTTACATCATTGAAAATACAATACATTAACTGATTTAATGTCTTGCATTCACTTTTGCATCTTGGTGATCATCAACTTATCATGTTCACACATTTAATCAGTTATAGTTCATCAATCTCTCCCTTTGGCATTGATGGAAACATACTATGAAATATGTAGTATAAAATATGCCATAACATACCAAACTTATTGTTCTATAACCAATTCAAATATCTGAGTCTCGGTAAGCTCTTCTATCTAAGATTTGATTTTTTGTGTGCTCTCCCTTTCTTCATTCACTTCAATGGATAGGTGTAGCAATTTTGTTTTCTGATTATGTCTCTCCCTTTCTTATAGAATCTCTTCTCCCTTTTTTGGATAGATATGCAGTGCTAACAATCTCTAATTCTCTCCCTCTGATGGATGGTTATTTCATTGAAAATATCTCTCCCCTTGACATTCTTATCTCTCTTTGTGTTGTATAAGCTCTTCTCCCTGATGTATAGTTCATTGAATATTTCTCTCCCTTTGACAGCAATGCCAAAAAAAATTTCAGCTCTGTAGTAGCCAACAATCTTTTTCTTCCTTTGAAGGTTTATGTACTTTAGTCGATGGCTATGTCATTGCATTCCATATCTTAGATTGCATCAACATGATTAATCTTCTGATAATGTGTAGGCTGATGCAACCTCCTAGTCAACTTAGTGACTAGTATACAAGGGTCAAACCCCTAGTCTATTCCTCAAGTACTCAAATGTATCTTTTGACAATGGTTTTGTGAATGTCTTCTAGTTGTTCTTTGGATTGTACATATTCCAGTATCACCTGTTTCTCTTGTACTTGCTCCCTCAAGTAATGATACTTAATAGTTTTGTGTTTTGTCTTAGCATGCATTACAGGGTTCTTTGAAATGTTTATAGCACTAGTATTATCATAATATATAATTATTAGGTCAATAATTTCCTTATTCATACCTTTCAACAATTGCTTGATGCATGTGATTTTATAGCAATTTGCAGCAACAGCTACATACTCTCCTTCTACAGTTGATTGAGATATTCATCCTTGATTTTTACTTATCCATCTGACAAGTTTGTTACCCATAAAGAATGCTCCTCCTGTAGTGCTCTTTCTATCATCTATGTTTCCAGCCCAATCAACATCAGTATAAACTTGTAGCTCAAATTTGCCTTCTTTATTGTACCACAAACCATAGTCTTCAGTATTTTTTAGATATATAAAAATTATCTTAACATTAGTCATGTGTTATTCCTTAGAATTAGCAGAGAATATTGCAACTATACGAACTGCATGTGCTATATCAGGTCTAGTGTGTACAACATACATTAGTTTTTCAATCATAGATATGTATAAGGTCTAATTTACCTCGGTTGTCTTGTCTTCCTTTCTCAATTTGCATCTGTTTGCCATAGGTGTTCCAACTAGTTTTGAGTCCTCCATTTTGAATATTTCATAACTTCTTTTATGTATTTGGATTGTGTGATGTAGATGCCTTCATCTTGTTGTAGAATCTATAGACCAAAAAAAAAATTGATCTCTCCAAACATTGACATTTCAAATTCTTTGCTCATTTCATTATAAAATGACTTGCATAGCATATCATTACCTCCAAATATGATATCATCAACAAATATGTCAGCAATCAAAACTTTATCATCAATGTCTCCTTTCAAATATAGATTATTGTTGTCACTTGTTCTAATAAATCCAATACAAATGATATAAGAGTGAAGTCTTTCATACCATGATTTTGGTGCTTATTTCAATCCATACAAGGCTTTGTGTAGTTTACAAACCATATTCCTCCTGTTAGGATCAACAAACCCTTCAAGTTGTTCAATGTATACCTCCTCTTCTAGTATTCTATTTAGAAATGCAGATTTAACATTCATTTGGTATACTTTGAATCCTTTGAAATTAGCATAAGCAAGTAGAATTCTTACTCCTAGTTTAGAAACGGGTGCAGAGGTTTCTCCATAATTAATACCTTCTTCTTGTGCATACCCTTTACATACTAGTCTTTCTTTGTTCCTTGTGACTTCTCCATTCTCATTAAGTTTGTTTCTGAAAATCCATTTGGTGCCAATGACATTTTTGTCACTTGGTCTATGTACTAATGTCCAGGTTTTATTCTTCTCAATCTATTCAATCTCTTCATTCATTGTACTAATGTGTTCTTGATTCTCAAGTGCAGCATTAACAGATTTAGGCTCAAAATCACAAATCAAACATCTAGTGTTATGAGACTTACTTCTTGTTCTCATTCTTGCTCTCTTATCTCCAATGATTTGGTCCTATGGATGGTGTCTTCTGACATATTTAGCAAGTACAGGTTCAAATCTCTAATCTTCATTCTGATCTTAATTTCGATCTTCATCACTCGATTCAACATTGTGAGCATTTTCCTGATTCTCAGTGTGTGCATCTTGTTGCTTGGTTGCATTATTCTATCGCTTGGGTAATATGTCAGGTTCTTCTATGTAGACAAATCTGTTATAATATTCAGGTTCCTTTCTTCTCTCCTCATCATTTTTCTTAGCAAATTCATCCACTTTAACATTTGCAATCTCAATGATTTTGTTAGAAGATTTGTTTATACATTTATAAGTTTTGCTTTTAGTAGAATATCCTTGAAATATTCTTCATCACTTTTAGAATCAAGTTTCCCATTTCTATCATCTTTCAGTATATAACATTGACTTCCAAAAATTCTAAGTAACTCACATTTGGTGTGTATTCATACCATATCTCATAAGGTGTCTTATTTGTGTCTTTCTTCAATTGAACTTGGTTTAGTGTATAGACAAAAGTACTTACAGCTTCTCTCCAGAATGTTTGTGTGTTGCCTTTTTCAATCATCAGTGTTCTGGCACAGTCAAAAATTGATCTATTCCTCCTTTCAGCAATCCCTTTCTGTTGTGGTGTTCTCGGTGCAGAAACCTATCTTGTAATCCCATGCTCATTACAAAAGTTAGTGAATTCATCAGAAACAAATTCTCCTCTATTTGATCTTAAACATTTCAGTTCTTTTCCAATTTATTTTTCAAATTTAGCTTTATACCATTTTAACATCTTAAATGCTTCAGATTTATCTTTTAAGAACATAACAGTCATCATCTTAGAATAGTCATCAACAAATAGAATAGTCATTTTTCCTATTTGACAATTCTTGCACATAAAATGGTTGGGCTTTGAAATACTTGGTAAGCCTCTCACTTTTCTTTTCTTACTTATCTTAACCATGTTTTCAAAGCTCACATGTCATAACCTTTTATGTCACAACCAAACATCTTCATTTCTAGCCAATAAACAAGTGGTCTAAATATCATCAAGATAGAATAGGTTACCTTTTGTTTGTTCACCAGTATCAATCAACTTTCCTTTTTCATTGTAGATCATTGCCTTTTCATTCTCAAATGCAACTCGGTGTCCTGTCTTGTTCAACTATGAAACACTCAACAAATTATAGTTAAGTCCTTTCACCCAATATGCATTTTCACATCTGATCATATTATTCAACATGATGGTACCTTTTCCTTAAACTGGGCAAGGTGAGCCATTACCCATCCTAATTGATCCACCATTATAATATTCAAAAGTTTCAAACTTTTCTTTATCTCCAATCATATGATGAGTACAACCGCTGTCAATAATCTAGACATCATTTTTGCTAAATTTAGATATGAGTGTTATTTCAACATACCTTTCTTCTTCATTTGAGATGTCCTTCATAGCAACAAATACTACCTCAAAATCTTCATCAGAATCAGTGTCAAATTTTTCAGCTTTGTTCTCAACCAGGTAAGAAGCCTTCTTGCCTTTGTCCTTGTAATCACAGTTATCTCTTATGTTAGAGTGTTAGTTGCTTCTGTAGTCTCGTTCATCAATTCTTTCATACTTCTTTTCATAAGTTTTGTCATTGTTTCTTTCATCCTTTCTCTTGTTAGGGCATCTAGAAGCAAAATGTCCAATTTCTTTGCAATTAAAATAGACCAGTGGTAATTTACCTTTATATCTTCCTTTACCTCTATGTAATCTCCTAGCCATTAGTGATTCAAGTTCATCAAGTTCTTTTTTATCACTATCACTATCATTTCTCATAGTGTGTTTGTTACTATATTTTCTTATTTTTATAGAAGACTCGAGTGCACACTCAATAGTAGGTAAGACATTGTTGTCATAGCAGTTCACCTCAAATGAAATAAGTCTACCAATCAAACTATCAAGAGTAACATTTTTATTTACTACTGCTCTCATTTCTTGAATTGTAGATACTCTAATAGCATAAATAGACAGTAAGGTTCTTAGAATTTTACTTATAACTGTTTCTTCCTCAAGTACTCCTCCTACTCCACGGATAGCATTAACAACTTCTTTGATTCTACTACTGTACTAAGTGATGTTCTCTCCTTCTTTCATTCTCAGATCATGATGCAGAGGGCATCGATGATATTCTTTCAATCTATGTATCTTCATTTCTATTTCTGTATGAACATAGATTAGAGGCCCTCAATCTTTCAACATTCCAAAACAATAATAATAATAATATCAACTTTATAGAATAATATCAACTTTGATATCAAACTCACTATGCGTGCTAAAGTGGACCTCTCACTTAGCAGTACACTTCAACATGGTCATTGTACTTCAGTTGCATATAGAAATGAATATTGATTAATTCATCCTGCATGTCTGAAAGAGTCGACTTGTTGCCTTCTAGAAGGAAGGAGTATGAGCTTGCTCTCAGGTCATTGCAAGCTCAGTGAATACACCGAAGACCTAAACGAAGGATTTAAAAAGCTATATGCTGAGAGTAAACTACTGATTAATCTAAATGATTGTGCAATTTGTTGTTCATCCAAAGCTGATTAAGATTCATTTTAGAAGCACCAAATTGAAATATGAGAGATTCAGTTTTAATCCCAAAACAAAGTGTGCTCTAAATTAGATTGATTTGCATGCTTTGAAAGTAATAAACAACAATAAAAGCTAAATGATGCAAGAAAGCTAAGATGAAAATGCAGCATAATAACTTTAATAAAAAATTAGGATCCTTTGTGAAGGAAAAGAGTTTCTCTTTTATAGAAATCTCTCTTGAATCGACAGTCGAGATCGAACAAAAAGAGTGGCTCGGATTTGATTGAAGAAGGACAATCCATGTGCAAGTGATTCAATTGGTTGAGAGAATCAGTTGACTGAACTGACTGATCAGTTATTTTTGAAACTTCCATATTTAGTTTTCAGTTAACTGAAATGTTTCCAAAATGATAAACAGTGGAGAATCAGTTAACTGAGTGGAACTATATTGTTTCCATTTTGATAATTAGTCAACTAAATTTGATGATGTCATATGCATTTTTAATAAATTAATTGAAGTTGGATACACATTTATATTTTTATAATTAATTTAATTCCTTTTTGATTTAATTGACAATTTAGTAATTTTTATTTAATTAATATATCAGAATATCAATTAAATAATTAACATAAGATATATTTGCCAATGTAATGTGATTTTAGGAATTAATTAATTAATCAAGTAAGATGATCGATTAGGACCTAGGGTTTAGGTCAGATCAGTTCAAATTTGATGAATTGCCTGTTTGATTTAGGACTTAGAGTTAATCAAGATTAGGGTTTATTGATTAAATGTTGAGATTGGGGGTCTAGGGTTTAGGTGACCTTTTTTAGGTGATTACATTTGCCCCTCTTTGAATCGATGTGTGATCAGTGCATTGATTCAAAGACCTGTTAGCGAGAAGACCCATAATAGTTTGATTTGAAGTGATGAAACTATTCTTTTGAAGAAGAAGACCGAATTCAATCTTGATTGGATGAAGATCGATCGAAAGATATAAACAGAATGCTCAGTTTGATTTTACGCGATGATACTAAATATCTGTCAGGAACTCTTAAACCTTTTTGATTGGTTTGAATGAATAACCAGTTTGATTTGAAGAGATGAAACTGATTACCATTAAGAGATTTGATTAGAAAGAAAATTGACTTGATTTGAAGCGATGAAGCCAATTTGATCAATGTATCTAGTTTCAATAATGAATATCCCGTATAAGACTGATCTTTTCTAGTTTCGAGTGTATTCGCCACACTGTATAAGACCATTGATTAGGTTGCCTTTGATTTAAGATGATCTCAACTTGATTTGATGTGATGAAGCTGAGATGCCCCAAGAGATGGGGTTTTTATTGAGGATGTGATCACTGGAATGTTGATGTCCTGATCCTGCCCCCTTGGGAGTGAAATCAAAATATGGCTAGGTGCCCCAGTGATGAGAAGCAATTTGATTGAATAGTCAATTTAGGAAGAAACTGATCTGATTAGAAAGAGGTCTCACGTGGTTAGGACAAAATATGTACTTGATGAGAGGTCATGTTTGATTGAGATTGACCAAAAGTAAGATACATGGATTGATGAGAAGAAAAGCATGAGAGATTTTTATTGGTTGTGTGAGTGGTCAAATTCAGATTTTGATTTTGAACCTGAAAATAGAATTAGGACAATTGATTTAGCAAGGGGTGTCATGACCACTTGACAATGAGAAGATTGATCGATTAGAATCTCAAATCCTTCACATTGGATAGAGATAAAGTTATTATGCTTATTTCAACACTATGCAGATGCAGATGCAAGACTAACATGAATGCAACCTAAGGTGTAGTCACTGGGCTTTAGCATTGAAAATTTTCATCATTGAGCATTTTTGGATCATCAGAGTCGATACAATCCTTACTGGTGCCACTATGACCATAAGAATATGAATATGACTTTCATCAGATAAGATATGGAAAACTAACATAAGCGTCGAGGCACAATAGCTGAGATGACCTGAACGTTGTTTCTAGTTGATGTTGCAAGAGTACACCAGTATGGAGGCATTCAAAGCCAAGATAACCATGAGTGCGATCTTACGTAAATAAACAGAGCAATAACAGTCAAGGAGATAGTTTCGACCTCACCTTGGCGTACAAATAAATAGGATTGAGGGATGTGAGGATTTTATGCCTTAATGCAGGAGCTCTTATCACATACACCCTGATTATTTGATGTTGCTAGATCATCGGGACCACACCAGCAAGCAGTAGACAAAGAAAAGATTAGCAAAATAAATGAGAACAGACATCATACAAATAGAAGTGCAGCATACGTCAGCTAGTTTTAGAGTTTTTGGCTGTGTATATGTATGAGGTGTTGATAAACACCGTTGTGCTTGCGAGTGCTTTGTGTTTGATTTCTATCGATCTGTCATTTACGTTTGCGATATCCAATGTGTGTTAAGAAACACAGATTCATCCAAAGATAGTGTTAAGAAACACTGTTGATTGTGGTGTTGAGAAACACCTGTTTGCATTAGTAGCAAGTTGTCCTTTAGAAATGACAAGATTATTGACCCTGTTGTAAGCCAAAGATGTGATCAAATTGGGGACCCATACCCCTAGTAGCAGACGGTGATAACTAAATTAACTCATCCTGCGAGGATAAATTTGATATGATTGCCACTAGGTTATAACTCTGGATCGGTTTCAAGCCAAGAGGGTTCTCAGAAGAACCAGAGTGTCATGAAAGTGACTGAAAGCTATTTACAAACTGAAGCAAAAGATTTCCAAGACTAAGCATTGATAGATGGAGCATTGAGTACAAGAGGCACCTGTTTACCAGGTTTTCACCTACTTGGCAGAGATTCTATTTTTGCTACCATGGTGCCTGTTTACCAGGATTTCACCAAGGCACTTTTTTTCTTTTTCAATTGATTTTTTCTTTTTCCATTTTTTTATTTTTTTGATTGATGCATCAAGGCACCCATTGCTAGGTTTTCACCAAGATGATCATTTTTTTTAGGACTTTTTCCAATTTTTAGATTTTTTTCAAGACATTACTATGTACATGGTGTTGATCATCGAGAATGTCTTATGTGTAGAACTTCTTCATATGGAGAGTGTTGATGGGCTCTTGAAGTGGATCTCCTTCAGGTGTGGAGATTTGACAGGCTCTAGAGCCAAATGTTGTAGTAATGATATAAGGACCCACCCAGTTGGGTTCAAACTTCCCCTTCTGTTCTCTATGTGACTGATTATGGGGATTTTCTCTCAACACAAGGTCTCCCACTTGAAGTTCTCTAGGTCTGACTTTCTTGTTGTATCCTCTTGACATTCTTTTATGATAAGCTCTGAGGTGATCAAAGGCCATTTTCTGATGTTCGGCCAGCAGCTCTAGTTCTTGGAGTCTCAAAACTCTATACTCTTCATCTAGTACAAGTCTGCTCAAAGAAACCCTAAGAGATGGGATTTTTACCTCTAGGGGTAAGACTACTTCTATCCCATATACCAGTGCAAGTGGGGTTTCCCCTGTAGGTGTTTGGATGCTCGTTATGTAAGCCCATAAGGTAGGATTGATCTGCAAGTGCCAATCCCTTCTAGACTTGTTAACTATATGATGTAAGATTTTCAAGAAATTTTTATTTGAGGCCTCAGCTTGCCCATTACCTTGTGGGTAATAGATAGAATAACAGTGTTGTGTGATTTTGAATTTTTCACACAATTCATCCATAATGGTGTTCTTAAATTGACCTCCATTGTCAATGATGATGGAGGAAGATATTCCATAGCGACAAATGATGTAGTTTAGAATGAATAATGAGACCTGCTATCCAATCGCTTTAATGAGTGGGACCGCCTCAACCCACTTGGTAAAATACTCAGTAGCTGTCATAATGAAATTATGTCCATTAGAAGATGAGGGATAAATTTGTCTAATGAGATCAAATGCCCATTGTTGAAAGGGTCAGTGTATTACAAAAGGAATGAGCTCCCTTGATGGAGCATGTATAAGATTTCCATGCAGCTAAAATTTCTTACAAGTTTTTGTGAACCTGGTAGCTTCTTTCTCCATATCTAGCCAATAATACCCTGCTCTAAGTAGTTTTTAGGCCGCCAGAGTCAGACCGTAAGAATGAGAACCACAAATTCCTTTGTGGACTTTAGACAACACATGTTTAGACTCTTCTTTTTCTAGACACCTAAGCAAAGTACCATCTAATCCTCGCCTATACAAATCATTGGCCATGAGAACATACTGTGAGGCATTTCGGATGAGGTGTCATTTTTCATTTTTGGTTAGTCCATCAGGAATTACCTAATGGCATAGGAAAGAGTAGACATGGTGATAATGGGAGGATTCATGCTCAATGATTGAACAGACCATTTGGGAGTCAGGAGAGTTGTAGGAAGGGAAATGGATTTCTTCCACCAGGAACTCATAACGAAAGTTGTCCTCTTGTTGTTGTGAGGATGCTAATGTAGCCATGGCATTGGCTGATCTATTCTATACCCTTAGGACTTATTGAAATGTGATGTAAGTCAAATATTTCTTAAAGTCATCAACCATTCATTTATAAGGCATGAGTTTTTCATCCTTAGTCTGGTATACATCATTAATTTGGTTGATTACAAATTGAGAGTCACCATGGACATGTAACTCAGAAACATTCCATTCAAGAGCTAGTTTGATTCCATTTACTAGTGCTTCATATTCTGCTATGTTGTTGGTACAAGGAAACATGAGCTTGTACGCCTTTGGAATGGAATAGTTTTGAGGAGTTAGAAACAAAATACCTGCACCTAAACCTTGTTGCGTGAAGGAGACATCAAAGAACATTTTCCAGGATCTATGAGTGATGTGCAAAATAGATCCATCTGGGAACTCAGCGTTGATTGGTTCATTTTTGTGTAGTGGAGCATCAGCCAATTGATCTGTGATTTCTTTCCCTTTGATTGCTTTATGCTCAATATATTCTATGTCAAATTCACTAAGAAGCATAATCCATTTAGCCAATCTGCCAGTGAGGGTAGCTTTACTTAGGAGATACTTCAAAGGGTCAATTTTAGCCACCAGTTTGACTAAGTGAGCCAACATGTAGTGATGCAATTTCTAAGATGCAAAGACTACTGCCAGGCATGCTTTCTCGATCATAGAGTAATTCATCTCATAGGAAACCAATGTTCTATTGATATAATATATAGCACGTTCTTTCTTGTCTTCATATTCTTGTGCTAGCAGTGCCCCCAGTGACATTGAGGTAGTTGAAATGTACATAATCAATGGTTTGCCTTGTTGAGGTGGCATGAGTACTGGCAGGTTAGCCAAGTACGTTTTGATTTGAGTAAAACTCTTGTCACATTCTTCACTCCATTGATAAGTAATGCCCTTGCGCAGAGTCTTGGTAAATGGTTGTGTTCTATCAGCCAACTGTGAGATTAACCTTCTGATAGACTGGATTCTCCCTTGGAGTGTTCTCATTTGACTTATGTTCTTGGGAGGTGACATTTCCAGTATCGCTCGCACCTTTTCAGGATCGACTTCTATGCCTTTAGCTGAGATAATGTAACCCAATAGCTTGCTAGAGGTAACACCGAATGCATATTTCTTAGGATTCAACCGTAATTTAAACTTTTCTATTCTATCCATGATTGGGCCTAAATCTTTTAGGTGTAAGGATCATTTCTTTGAATTAGCAAGGGTATCATCCACATAGTCTTCCATGGTTTTGTGCATCATATAGTGGAAGATAGTTGTTACTACCCTCTAATAGGTAGCTCCTACATTTTTCAAACCAAAAGGCATGACATTCCAGTAGAACGTTCCCCAGGCCACATCTGAAGGCATTCTTTTCTTGATCCTCTAGGGCAATCTTGATTTGGTTGTACCTCGAGAAACTGTCCATGAGAGAATACATTTCATACCCAACAGTCATGTCTACAATCATGTCAATGTTAGGCAAAGGAAAGTCATCATTTGGACATGCTTTGTTGAGATCCCTAAAATCAGTGCAGACTCTGATGGATTTGTCTGGTTTTGATACTGGTATGATGTTGGATATCCATTCTGCATAATCAATAGCTTGGATGAATCCAGTTTTGAGTAACTTTTCCAGTTCAACCTTGATAAGTAATGCAACATGAGGGTGCATTTTTCTGAGTTTTTGTTTTACTGCTTTTACTCCAGAAGCTATTAAGAGATGATGCATGATAAGATATGGATCCAAACCAGGCATATCTGAGTATGTCCATACAAAATTTATCTTCTTCTCTTTAAAGAAGTCGGTGAATTCCTTGAGCTCTTCTGCAGACAAATATTTAGCCACATGAATGATGTGTGGATGTTCCTCTGTACCAATATTCACTGGTTGAGTTGGCTCTGTGAGCATTGATGATCGTTCATGTAAATGACTAGGCAAGACATCAAGCATCCCATCCTCAAGCGCCTCAGAAAGGTTTTCGCCTTTGGATGCATCTTTTCTTTTTACTGTTTTGGGTTCTGAAACCGCCACAATGTGGTTTTTGCCTTCAGACCCTTTTCTTTTTCTCATTTTTATTTTATAACTGAGATACTTGATGTCCACTTTAGTCACGCTCACACTGGGTTCACTAGTGGAAGAAGTGACCGGTTCAGTGGTGTTAAGATAGCAAGCTAGAGCATAGTCATTGGGAAATGTAAGCATTTCAGCAGGTTGTCCTTGTAAGGACCAATCAATGAGTTTAGGATGCATTAGCGGAAAAGGTTCAATGGGTTCGAGGGTGTTCACAGTATGTTCATCGTAGACGATGATTGTTAAGTAGAGTCCTAGACCTGAACCTTGTATAGATGTGTTCAAATCAGAAAGATCCCTAACGGCATCATCGAATCCCATGTTAGAGATAGGGGGTCCTAATTAGTTTGACCTAACCTCTAAGCTTTCACCTACTTTGGGCATGGGTACATATCATTGAACTGTATCCATCTCTATGTCTAAGGTGTCTTCTGAAAGACTGTCAAACTCATATTCATGGGAGTATGTTTCATCATTAGGTTTCATATCAAGGACATGAGTGAAATCCACTCTTTGCCCCCAGTTTGGATGAGTTCTACCTAAAAACTCTACTATGGTTAGACTCCTTTCTTCTATATCTGGATCTTGTTCAGATTTAGTAGTTTCTGACTGATCAGAATTTATCGGTGATTCCTCTAGAATACGCTCTTTAGTAGCATTGACCTGTGGTGTATCTTCATCAAATAGAAGAGCCAAAATGTTGGGAGGAATGGGAGAAGGATACACATCCTCTACATCAGAATGATCCAAATCATCCCAATTGCCAGTGGGTATGTCAGTACTTTCTACTATTGTATTATGTTCTTCAAGAACCTGATGTCCCTTTCCTTTATTTAGGTGATTCTTCACTCGTTTTTCTTTCTTAGATAAGAACCCTAGACTAGTTGTGTCTCTAGGTCGTCTATAGTCAACAGAGATAGGTTCTTTAAGTACATTTTGATTAGTTCCAATGGGTCCTTTACCTGAATAACCCATTTTACAAGCCACCTTATACCCCACACTGAATTTTTCCGGGAGTATTACACGTTGTTCTACTTCCTTATCTTCAGGTTCCTTATATAACCAAGCTAGAACGGCTCTTTCCTCCTGTTCATCTTCTAATGGTGTGTTGACTTTAACGAAGGTCTTGTCATAGATTTCTTGGGGTGTTGTTGGTTTCATTTATTCTGACGGTTTTCCATAAGACTGAGGTGATCTGGGAAGAGAGGTGAGTGACAGTACGAGTTCCACTGTGTATCCACCCATACCTGTGTCCTTTATCTTGAGGTTCTTTTCCATTTTCTTCAATAAATTTGTAGTTGATTCAGAGTTGGATGCCTCATTGTTGTGTGGGACAAGGGTATTCGCTGCTTGTCTTAATGCATTATAGGCATAACTAGTGTCTGCAGGAACAGTGACTTCTACACCATTGAACGGGAATTTGATGCACTAATGGAACATTGATGGAACTGCCTGCATCTCATGGATCCAGGGTCTTCCCAATAGAATGTTGTAGGCCAGTGGGAGATCCAGAACTTGGAAGGTAACATCCCTCTCAACAGGACCTATTCAAATTGGTAAAGTTACAAGACCTTTAGAAGATCTTTCTTGTTCATCATACACCTTGATAGTGATTTTCTTTTTAGGATCAATGACGTTCTCTGAAAAGCCCAGTTTCTCGATCAACCTGTATGTGCAAATATTCAACCCTGCACCTCCATCTATCAAGACCCGTCTGATGCAATGTTTATGGATCAAGACTTTGACATGCAAGGGGAGATTGTGTGGATGACTTAAAGAGTTGTCATCTTCTTCTGAGAATGATAGGTAATATGGCGAGGTCAAGTGACCCACCATGGATTGAAACTGATCCAGATCCAAGTACTTAGGGACATTGGTAGTTGATAGCACTTTATCCAGGACTTCTCTAGGAGATGGAGAGAGTTTGAGCAATTCGAAGATTGAAATCTAGGCAAAGGTTCTCTGTAATTGCTCGACGATGCTATAGTCCACAGTATTGGTTGAAGTCAGTTGTTTGGAATGTGAGACTTTAGAGGTACCCACAGTGGTTTGTTTTCTAAGAGGTACCCAGGATTTGGATACCGATGATTTATTGGAAGACAATGAAGTGTTGGAAGATCCAGAACCCCCCAGGGTGACCTTTGCTTGCGCTCGAGTCACCGCGTTGGCCGATCGAGACTCTTTCTCTTTCTGCTTGATGATGATGACATTAAAATATTCAAAATGAGATAGCTCAAGCATGTTGATGATGTTTTAGTCATCATTATAATAAGTGTGATTGATTTGAGCACCTTTCTTAGAATTTTCTGCTTTGTGATGTTCCAGGAAAGGATCTTTGAATGCCTTATGATCAGCATTCTTGTTGTGATTATCAACCGCAATTATTTTGTTATCAATGAGATCTTGGATCTCATGTTTGAGCCTCATGCAATTTTTTGTCGTGTGTCCTTTGTTTCTATGGAATTGATAGAAATCATTGTCTCTCCACCATTTAGGTTTGATTTTTGGATCATATGGTTTGGAGTTATCTGGCAACATGATCACCTTGTTTTCCAGTAGAGTTTTAAGTGCAGATTCATAGGACTCGCCTAAAGAGTCAAAGTCTCATTTATGTTTAATCCATGGTTTGTCTTTCAACAAACCGCTGGTCCCTTTAGAAGATGAGGATTTAGTGGTATTTTCAATAGTTTTTAGGGCCTTAGAGCCACTTGTCAGATTGAAGACTGCTAGTTTTGATTGGGGAGTAGAGTAATCGACTACTCTGTCATTTACCACATGCTTTTTTTTGTTCCAATATTTAGATTTGTCTTTGGAAGTGGAACTAAACTTGTTTTCTTTGTAGAGGGTAATGTCACCCTTTTTAACAAGCACATCTTCTATTTTCATCGCATTTTCCACCATTTTCTCGAAAGAGGGTGGACATTGCATTTGAAGAGGGTAGTTTAGTTTTAGAATCAGAACACTAGCGAAAATATCCATCTTTTCAGATTCAATCACGGTTCGTGGATATCTAGAAAACATCTTTCTCCATCACTGAAGAAAGCTCAGAAAGGGTTCTCCTGTGTTTTTCTTTTTGTTACATAAATCAATCATTGTCACAGGATGTTGGATATTGTAAGAGTATTGTTGTAGGAATAGATTCATCAGCTCATCAAAAGTTTTTATACCAGTGGGTAACTTTCAGAACCACTCCATAGCTTATCTGCTCAAACTCCAAGGAAAGAGATGCATAAGATATGTCTCATCATGCATAAATTTGGTACAAAGAGCACAGAATTCTCATATGTGATCTTGTGGATCAGAGTGACCGTTCTACTTATCAAATCATGGAATTTCAACCCCGCACGGGAATAGAGGTAAGTACAAATCTTTATCAAAAGGAAAAGGACAGATTATGTTTAAAGAAAACCTTGTGTTGGGTGTTTCCTTTTCCTTTTGGAGTTTTTGTAATTCCATTTGCATAGCTTGCATTTTTTCAGTTATAAGCGTCATAGGTGTCTCTTCTTCTCTAGCAATGATATCCTCAGCTTTGAAGTGAGGTGGAAGTTGAGTGCCTTGCTCTGCTAGATCTAGGAAATATTATTACTTATCTCGATTTAGGATTGTTTTCATGAATTTTACAAACCTCTTATCCTGGAGACATTCATAAATCTCTTCCTCACCGGGGTCTGATGGACTCAAGGAATGTTGACTGTTGCAATGGTCGATACCATTAGAGAGGTCTCTCCGTCGAGACCTGCCTCTACCTTCTCTTTATTCTGACATCTTGGGAATAGGTAACTTGTCCTCTGGGGATTGTGATCTAGGAGGAATTTGAGAATCTACCTCAAAGAGAGGGTTCTCTCCAAACAAGGATTTGTCTTTGAATGGGTATCCCTGGTTGTCTTCTTCGTGAAATTCTCTAAAATGACTTCTAGTTTGCACAAGCATAAGATAAGTTGATTCGCCTGACTGACATTGTGGTGATATCTACAGTGTTGTCTAAGTCCAAGACAAAAGAGACCAAGAGATAAATGTCCAACTGAGGATGGAGATAGAAAAAAATCTAATCTTGAGTCAAGGTTAATGAACCTGTTCTCACAACCTAGAATAAGGACAATGCAGACAAAGATGATAAGATTGAACAAAGGACTTGGTCAATTGGACAAGCATAACGACATCATATTTCAAGATGGTGATAGGTTGGACTAACAACATATCGTAGTTTCATGTGAACTAACAGAAGCATTATGACAGTGCAAATTTCAGAATAGACTGAATGTAGTAGCATAGACTGATGGAAGACAAAGTTTCGACAAGTTTTTGAAACCAATTTGATAGAATTTCGATAGAGTTTTGACAAGATTGTTGAAGTTTTAGATGAGACAAGATAGAAAAATATCCAAAGTGAACAATTTTCCAAATTGTTTGATCATTGTTGTTGTTGTTTCAATGAACACTCACGCAAGACACATCATGGAGATTGTTTGTTGTAAAATAAAATAATAGACACACCACAATCCTAGTATAGCCAGGGCAATATCTGTTGAATTCCCAGTTGAACTAAAGTTTAGCCATGCCTACTCATAGTGGACAACTTAGAAGCTTGGAGGCACAGGCTCCTCCTTACATGTGCACTCACTTCTCAGGTGCACCAAGCTTCGAATCCCAAGGGTAATCACTTCCCAAGGGACCGTTGTCTCTACTAAGAGCCATGAAGGTGTGGGATGTCTTAGTCAATCTCTGACCTTCTGCGCCAACAGATAGAGGGATTTTGGTTACTAGAACAAAGTGTGTAGTCAAGGCATCCATTCAGGTGGTTATACTTGCGGCAGATTAGCTCCATTATGGAGGCCTCCCAGCCTACATAAGTTACGTTCTGTAGGTTTTAACGCACCACAAGGGTATTGAGAGAGATCTTCTTCCTGGTATAACGCAATCAACACCTGTTCAATATGACATTAATCACAATGACATTTTCTATATACCAATTTGGAAGGGCTTGGATTTAGCCTGTTACCGGTTGGGCAATCCACTCTCACCGGCTCCGTTAAAGCACTCAGGAGGTAGCCACACTAAAGGATTTGTATGGATTTCTCTTTCACCCAAGATCCACGAAGGCGAGGGGAGAGGATACGTCCATGCAATTCCTTGGGTTTGAAAAACTAGCAGACACATCAAGCAGAATGAGCAAATGAAAATAATGTTTCTGGATTTATGATCATCCCAAAAGGGTGAGAGCATAGTTTCCTGACATTATTGTCATTCCTAAAACATCAAACAAATGTTCATTTTGAGAAATCTTGCATTAGGTTCCTATTTTAAGAAATCAAAAAAAAGATGCAAGCACAATGTTTTACGTTCTATCGATCAAAGGCAACCTGCAAAACCAATTCATGAGTAGTTTGTGTTTTAGTCTTCTGGGATAACGTCCTGCAAACCACTGTTAGGCTATATGCAAAAGATAATCACATGAACATCAAAACCAAATATTAGTCAACGTTATCAAAATTAGAAAATTAGAAAATACATCACATATTCAGAAAGTAGACAGAAAATCATGCAGTTTCAAAAAAAAATTCACTGAAAAAGGTGATCGTATGAGCCCGTACGAGGCTCTGGAAGCAGCAAAAATGAGGATTAGCCAGATACAGTCACCAAAAATCACAATTTCTGATCAATCCAGAGACCAAAACTAGAAAATAAATCCTCAGAGAATTCTACCTAAAATTTAAAAAAAATGCTCAAAAAAGGAGTTAAAACAAGCAAGTTATGATGATCTAAAGCTAGACTTTCAAATTAAAAACTCCAATGGTGAAGGCAAGCATTCAAAATACTACTGACATCATCATTTTCATGGTTTAAATTTGATGATTTGTGGCACATCACGAGAAGCCAATATCACTGTTGTCAGATGGCTAAATGAACATCAAAATTAATCCAACACCAAAAAAGGAGAGGTTGTGGAATTGGGCGGTGGTGGTAGGATGGGCTGGGCGGAGCTCGAGTGGCTAGCGACAAAGCGGTGGTGGGCTAGGCTGAGCAGTGGTGGAGGGTCTAAGCACAGGGTTTTGAAGGTGGCAATGGAGATAATAGCACAGGGGGAGGTTTTTAGTAGATGGGGACGAGTAGAGTAGAGGAATAGGGTTTGGAGGGTGGCTGGTGGGTGAGAGGAGGGAGAATGGACTGCGCGAGGGGTGGGGAGAAAAGGC
>MU228092.1:1646031-1679014 GCA_018584345.1 Thuja plicata | reverse complement strand
TGTTGGGAGATGAACCAGTGGGATAGTGGCACAAAGGGGGAGCGTGGGGAGAAGTAGAAGAGGAGGTGGTGAGGAGTCGGGTGAAAGAGGAGGCGGCGGGGGCAGAAGGTAGGAAGGGTTTAGCGGTGAGGGAGAGGGAGTGAAGAAATGGTGGCGGGGAGGTTGGAAGGCGCAGCTTGGGCTGTGGAAGTGTAGTGTTAGGCTACGGTGTGAGTGGGTGGATTAATCCCACATGTACTGCTCGCAAGTAAAAAACTTTATTTTTATACAAAGTTCAACGATATCATTGCAAAGCCAAAGGGTTACGGCTTGAGCTTGTGTTGTGGTAAGACCTTGGGTTTGCTAATAATACCATAGACAATTGTTGTGCACTGAAATATTATATAATATGATAATGATAAAGGTATCTGTTCTGAAACAAAAATAATTTAAAAAAAAAAATTCAAAAGATTCAAAAATTATCTCGATACGCGCGAAAATTTTCCTCGATATGTGTGTAGAAGGTCGTACGACCTCTATTTGCAAAAAAAATTTGTGATAGATTCAATTTTCACCAAAGGTAGGCATGTTTATAGTCATTTCAAACCAAAACAACAACCTGAACGCAATGGTGGGCTCAGATTCAGCTCAAAATGAATGTATAAAATGACATAAAACAAAATTGATAGTAAATGTATGATATGAGGCTAGGAATTGAATATCCTGCCCCACGGTGGGTGCCAGAAATGTGCGTACTAAAAGTGGACCTCTCACTTAGCAATACACTTCAACATGGTCATTGTACTTTAGTTGCATACAAAAATGAATATTGATTAATTCATCCTACATGTTTGAAAGAGTCGACATGTTGTCTTCTAGAAGGCAGGAGTATGAGCTTGCTCTTAGGTCATTGCAAGCTCAGTGACTACACCGAAGACCTAAACGAAGGATTTAAAAAGCTATATGTTGAGATTAAACCACTGATTCATCTAAATGATTGTGCAATTTATTGTTCATCCAAAGCTGATTAAGATTCATTTTAGAAGCACCAAATTGAAATGTGAGAGATTCAGTTTTAAGCCCAAAACAAAGTGTGCTCTAAATTAGATTGATTTGCATGCTTTGAAAGTAATAAACAACAATAAAAGCTAAATGATGCAAGAAAGCTAAGATAAAAATGCAGCATAATAACTTTAATCAAAAATTAGGATCCTTTGTGAAGGAAAATAGTTTCTCTTTTATAGAAATCTCTCTCGAATCGACGGTCGAGATCGAACAAAAAGAGTGGCTCGGATTCGATTGAAGAAGAACAATCCATGTGCAAGTGATTCAATTGGTTGAGAGAACCAGTTGACTGAACTAACTGATCAGTTATTTTGGAAACTTCCATATTCAGTTTTTAGTTAACTGAAATGTTTCCAAAATGATAAACAATGGAGAATCAGTTAATTGAGTGGAACTAGATTGTTTCCATTTTGATAATCAGTCAACTGAATTTGATGATGTCATATGCATTTTTAATAAATTAATTGATTTTGGATGCACATTTATATTTTTATAATTAATTTAATTCCTTTTTTATTTAATTGACAATTTAGTAATTTTTATTTAATTAATATATCAGAATATCAATTAAATAATTAACATAAGATATATTTGCCAATGTAATGTGATTTTAGGAATTAATTAATTAATCAAGTAAGATGATCGATTAGGACCTAGGGTTTAGGTCAGATCAGTTTGAATTCGATGAATTGCTTGTTTGATTTAGGACTTAGGGTTAATCAAGATTAAGGTTTCTTGATTAAATGTTGAGATTGGGGGTCTAGGGTTTAGGTGACCATTTTTAGGTGATTACACTCACCAACATACATTTTACCCTCACCACGGACTAAGATCTTAATCCACCATGAACATGAACATATGTATATAAGTTTGCTACCTTTTCAAAAGCCGAGTTCAACTTGCAATGGTCTTCGACTATCATTTTAGGAATGATCTCCCGTGCCATTTTCTATTCCAAATACAATAAATTCCCCCACAAACTTGATTCAACACCAACCAAAATGTATGTAACTATTCTTGAAACCGTTTCTAATACATTCAAGAAGGAATACTATGATTTTAAATCACTTCTCTGTATAACAAAACTGTTTCACTATTCCATTCAGGACTTTCATAATAACCCAATTCACAAGCAAAAAAAACTATTAATATCATTAATAAAAACTTCAAAAACCTCCTACTTATCACGATTAAATTCTTCCATAAAAAGAACTGAAACATAAAAAAGACCCTTATTAATATCACTGTTACATTCTTCCTAAGTGGAAACCGAATGAGAAATCAATCTACATAAAACATATTTAAGTAATGGCTCAATGAAATTTAAAAAACTCAAATTATAGACTCCATTCCAATACATTTCATTAAAATAAATGAATACATAATGTTGATGGCTCTCTGGCTGGAGGCCAGAGAGCCCGATTCTATTCACAACTCTCTTCTTTTCCAAACATAACTTAATATCCTCTTGTTGTTTGATTACAATTATTTCTATTTAAAGGCAACTCTTGACACTTACAAACCATTCATCTACTCTATGACCATTCATATTCCTATTCGGTCTTTTGATTACAAATGGCATATGATCCCTTTTTGAATACATTATAATGGAAATAATAAATAAACCATTTCTAGACATCTTCCCATGAAATTTTAAATGATTTAAATAAATAATCTTCAAAGTTGAGGTGCCCCTACACCATACTCCTGGGCTTAAAAAAATTCCATATCCCATGGAAATGCTTTGGTGAGACTCTGCAAAAATATTCGCCTCTTCATCCTTATCACTACATCAATACCTTTGTTGCTTCCTCTTTCTCTAATGACTCCAATCAATGGATTTCATGTTGGTTGCCTTCAATGGTTCTTCTGCCACTGCACAGTCCACTCGTTCATGTTGCTATAACACCCCAACTTTTGACCCTCACCTGAGAGTCCCTACATGCCTCTCTCCCCAGTCTATTGGAAACACACAAGACCATCTCCTATGGCCTTTGGTAGACCTTCCTATCCACCCACTATAGATGAATGAACAGGCACCAAAATGCAACCAAAACTTCATAACAAGAATCCAAAATAACCACAATATTGCCTAGTGTATATTATCCACACGCTCAGAATATTTTGAGCTCTAATACCACTTGATGCAGAGGCATTGATGGTATTATTTCAATCTGCATATCTTCATTTCTATTTCTTTATGAACATAAATTAGAGGCCCTCAATCTTTCGACATTCCAAAACAATAATAATAATAATAATATTAACTTTATAGAATAATATCAACTTTGATATCAAACTCACCAACATACATTTTACCCTCACCACGGACTGATATCTTAATCCACCACAAACATGCACATATGTATATAAGTTCACCATCTTTTCAAAAGTTATGTTCAACTTGCAATGGTCTTCGACTATCGTTTTAGGAATGGTCTCCCATGCCACTGTCTATTCCAAATACAATAACTTCCCCCACAAACTTGATTCGACAGCAACCAAAATGTATGTAACGGTTCTTGAAACCATTTCTAATACATTCGAGAAGGAATACTATGATTTTAAATCACTTCTATGTCAAACAAAACCATTCCACTATTCCATTCAGGACTGTCATAACAACCCGATTCATAAGCAAAACAAACTATTAATATCATTAATAACAACTTCAAAAACCTGATAAATATCATGGTTAAATTTTTCCATAAAAAGAACTGAAACATAAACAAGACCCTTATTAATATCACTGTTACATTCTTCCTAAGAGGAAACCAAACAAGAAATCAATCTGCATAAATCATATTTAAGGAATGTCTCAATGAAATTTGAAAAACTCAAATGATAGACTCCATTCCAATACATTTCATTAAAATCAATGAATACATAATGTTGGTGGCTCTCTGGCTACAGGCCAGAGAGCCAGATTCTATTCATAACTCTCTTCTTTTCCAAACGTAACTTACTCTCCTCTTATTGTTCGATTATAGTTATGTCTATTTAAATGCAACTCTTGACGGTTACAAATCGTTCATCCACTCTATGACCATTCATATTCCTATTCAGTCTTTTGATTACAAATTTCATATGATCCATTTTTTAATACATTACAATGAAAATAATAAATAAACCATTTCTTGGCATCTTCCCATGAAATTTTAAATGATTTAAATAAATAATCTTCAAAGTCGAGGTGCCCCTGCACTAGATCATCAAACTTTCCTCTTAGGCTTTCAGCTCTAGCTCTCAGCACATTGGTGTCTCCTCCATGTAGTAGCTTGAGTTTGTCCCACATTTTCTTTGCAGAGGTGCATGATTTCACATCTTTAAATTCAACATCCATTAGTGAAGAAGCAAGTTCTATCATCATATAATTGTGTTCATAATTCTCTCTTAATTGATCAACAGTCAGAGGTCCAGTAGGTGCAACATATTCAGTTTCCAAGTATTATGTGACATCATTTCCAATACCTAATAAATGAAGTCTTATCCTAATTTTCCATTATGCAAAGTTGTCCTTATTCAACTTAGGCACATCCCTTTTACTCATCTTGAGATCTTTGGCTTAAGTCACTTTAAAATTTTCTTCCAAGCACCAAAGCTATGATACCAATTGTTAGAATAACTGAGAAGGGGGGGAATAAGTGTCCTTTTAAAAATAATTCCAAAAATCCCACCAAAACTTATATCTCAAATATAATACCCTATAGTTATCTTTCAGTCCATCAAGATGTATGCCATAAATAAACTTAGCAAATATAAGCTGCTCGGTAAGATATATTGTTTATCTTTTCTAGACTTTCCCAAATAGTAGTAAATAAACTTAGTGTTAACCGACCAATCTAGTTTCAATAATGTTTAAAGAAAAATATCAATGCAATGAAACATATACACATTTGACACAGATTTTAACATGGAAACCCTACTAAGGGAAAAACAACTTGGGACCGGTAACCCAAAATTTTCACTCTTCTGAAGTGAGCTCAATGAAGAGCCAACCTTGTTAAAGGTTATAATACACACTGTTAAGTGCGTCCTTGTTAGAGGATTTAAAACTAACAGTTTTTCTTTTGACCTAGCACACACTATGTTGTCAATAAGAAAACATTTTGATACTCTTGAATATCTCAATACAATAAGGACTGTTAAATCCCACTCGGTTAAGAGATTTTTTGAATTAATGGTTAAACTGATATAGTAAATGATCTGTTCAAAATACAAATTTAACTTGCAGATATTTAGACCTATTGTTAGTCCAATAATACCTCTTTGATCAATGTTCACTTCAGTTCCTTTGCTCTCTTTCTTTTTTTTGCTCGGTGAATGCTCTGTCCTCTGTTGCTCAGTGTCTGCAGAATTTCTTGGCTTTGTTCTTTAGCATGTATGATCAGATCTACATGAAGAATTCAATCTTCACCATAATATATTCAACATTCCCTTTTCATAATGAATTCCTTGTCTCTTTATATAGACATGATTAGCTTCTCAATTGTTATATTATGGTGATTGATAAGGAAAGTACTATCTAGGAAAGTGTTTTACCTTTCTGCAATGTGTGGGGTTCTAGGTCGATGCATTGGTGGTCTTAATTTTATCTTTGGTGGTCTTCATTTTATTTAGGAAAGTGTTTTACCTTTCTGAAAAAATTGTGAGGCTTATTTCAGCCAAATTTCTAGTCCGACATGTTCTAACCCTAAAGTGACATAAAGTATAAATTGGCTTAGGTTTAGGGTTTCATGATTATGTTGTATGTTTTATAATGATATTGAGCTACAAGGGATTCACACATTGTGATTTGATTGTAATCACTAGATAAGAATAATATTAGACTTTGTTGTTTGGTGGACGTAGCCCAGGGATTGGGTGAACCACGTTAAATCTTTGTGTCTTGTGTTCTCTTCTATTTTTGGTTTATTATTCTCTGTTATTGGTTATATTTCTGTATGTAATTGTTATTTATGTCTTCTTAGTCCTAACAAGTGGTATCAGAGTGATGTTGTCTTCAGTTATCCTCTACAGGAAGATCTCACAGTTTAGTGGGAGTCTCACGGTTGAGTGGGAGTAATGGTAGACGAGGGTAAGTTGAAGGTTGAGAAGTTTAACGGGAAGAACTTCCAGTTATGGAAAATGCAGATGGAGGAATATTTCTATCAGAAGGATTTATGGCTATCATTCAGAGGATCAATCAAGAAACCCATTACTATGTCTCAGGAGGATTGGGATGTTCTGGATAGAAAGACATTGGGTAGCATTCACTTATGAATGGAAAAGACAACTAAATGGTTGATGGAAACCCTAGCAAAGTTGTATGAAAATCCTTCCGCTTTGAATAAGTTATTTCTTATGAAGTGTTTATTTAATATGAAGATGGTAGAAGGTGGGTCAGTGAATGATCATTTAAATGAGTTTAATATAGTTACTAGTCAATTATCTTCTATAAGTATAAATTTTGATGAAGAAATTAGGGCTCTTTTGATTCTGTGTTCTTTTACAAAAAGTTGGAGTAGATAATGGTTTTTAGTAATTCTATTTCTAATTTGAACACCCTAAAATTTGATGATGTTGTTGGTGTTATTCTGAGCGAGGAAATTTGTAGAAAAAGCTCAGGCAGATCTACATCAGGTAGAGTTTTGAATGCAGAAAGCAGAGGCAGAACAAGAGATAGATGAAACAACTCTGGAAATCATGGGAAGTCACGAGGAAATTCAAAGGAAAGAGGTCTCAATCAAGAAGACCTAGTGACTACTGGTACTGTGGAAAACTAGGTCATAAGAAGAAAGATTGTTGGTCTTGGAAGAATAAAGAAGGAGACAAACATGAAGACAATAACAAGGAAAGTGTGGTAAGTACTAAATCTAAAGATGATGTTTTGATTCTTTCCCTTGAGAATGTTGATGATTCATGGGTTCTAGATTTAGGGGCTTATTTTCATGCTACACCCCATAGGACTTATTTTATTGTTTATGTCCAAGGTGATTTTGGGCAAGTTTATTTGAGAGATAATGAACCATGTCAAATTGTTGGGAAGGGAAGAATTAATATTAAGTTTCATAATGGGAATCATTAACTACTATAAGAAGTAAGACATGTTCCAAGGCTGAGTAGAAATTTCATTTCAGCAGGGAAACTAGGTGATGAGGGTTACATAGTTACTTTTAATGATAAAAATTGGAAGGTTTCAAAAGGTTCCTTAGTAGTAGCAAAAGGTGTGAAAGTAGGCACCTTATATATTTGTACCTGTAATGTTGTTCCTTCTACTCTAATTGTTATAGAGAAAATTGAATGTTCGGGAACAGTTGCCGCATTTGAGCAGGTAGAAAATGAAGCAATTGTTGTGGATACCAAAACTGCACTATGGTACAATAGACTTGGGCACATGAGTGAGAAAGGTATGAAATTAATTCACTCAAAGAAAGTTTTACCAGGTCTGAAATGTGTAAATTTGGATTTCTGTGAAAGTTGTGTTTATGGGAAACAAAAGAGAGTCAGTTTCTTGAAGGGTGGGAAGGAAAAGAAAGATGATAAATTAGAGCTTGTGCATACAAATATATGGGGTTTAGCTCTTGTATCTTCCCTTGGTGGCTCTCTTTATTATGTTACTTTCATTGATGACGCAACTAGGAAAGTTTGGATTTATTTCCTTAGGCAGAAATCTGAAGTATTTGAAACTTTTAAAAAATGGAAAAGCTTGGTTGAAAATGAGACTGGTAAAAGATTAAAATGTCTCAGATCTGATAACAGTGGTGAGTATTTCAGTAAAGAATTTAAATATTATTGTTCTTTTAATGGTATTCGTAGGCAAAAAATAGTTCCAAGAACTCCACAAGAAAATGGAGTGGGTGAATGCATGAACAGGACAATAATGGACTGTGCAAGGACTATGAGATTGCATGTTAGGCTCCCCTTAAACATGTGGGCAGAGCTTGTAAATACTATTATTTATTTAATTAACAGAGGTCCCTCTACTCCTTTGGGTTGTGGTATTCTAGAGGAAGCATGGACTGGTAAGAAGGTAAGTTATTCTTTTCTCAAAACCTTTGGTTGTGAAGCATTTGCAGATATAGATTTTGAAAATAGAACCAAGATGGAAGAAAAATCAAAGAAATGTGTATTTTTTGGATATGGAATTGATGAATTTGGCTATAGAATTTCCGATTTTGAAAATCGTAAAATTGTAAGAAGCAGGGATGTCATATTCAATGAGAAAATATTGTATAAAGATATGTTGCGACATCATGAGAAGAAAGACACAAATTATGTAGAGTTGGATGATACTCCAAATGATAATGTTCCAATAATCCCTTATGCTCTGCAACAAAAACAACAACAACAACAACAAAAAATACCACACACCCCAGTGAATGTTAGATGGTCAACAAGGCTAAGTAGATCTCCATATATATTTTCACCTTCTTTGTATTCTATTTTATTAACTAATGTTGGTGAACCTGAATGTTATAATGAAGCTATGCAGGTGGATACAAATCTTCAGTGGGAGTCTGCAATGATAGATGAAATTGACTCCTTGCTGAAAAATCAGACTTGGGATTTATGTAAGTTACCTGCAGGTAAACGGGCTTTTCAGAATAAATGGGTTTACAGGTTGAAAGAAGAAGATGGAGGTAAGAAAATATTTAAAGCCAGATTAGTCATAAAAGGATTTGCACAGAAACATGGTCTTGATTTTGATGATATATTTTCTCTAGTTGTTAAAATGACTTCTATTCGTATTGTTTAAAGTATCGTGGCTACTGAAGATTTGCATTTAGAGTAGCTCGATGTTAAAACAACTTTTCTTCATGGTGATTTGAATGAAGAAATATATATGGTACAACCACAGGGATTTGAGGTCAAGGGTAAGGAGAGTTTAGTGTGCAGATTGCAGAAAAGTTTATATGGCTTGAAGAAAGCACCTCGACAATGGTATATTAAGTTTGATACTTTTATGAATGAGAATGGATACACTCGATGTAATTTTGACCAGTGTGTTTGATTCAAGAAGTTAAATGAGGACAAATACATCATTTTATATTTATATGTTGATGATATGCTTGTAGTTTGGTCTAACATAGATCATATTAAGGGGTTGAAACAACAATTAGCAAAATATTTTGCTATGAAGGATTTGGGGGCAACAAAACAAATCCTTGGAATGAAAATTTGCAAAGATAGGAAGAACATACAATTAACTCTATCTCATGTTGATTATGTTGAAAAGGTGTTGTAGAGATTCTCTATGAAAGATGCAAAAATTGTCATTACACCTTTGCCTGGTCATTTGAAATTGACTAAGGAGATGTGTCCAAAGACACCAGAAGAAGAGGCTAAAATGGCCAAGATACCTTATGCTTCAGCTGTAGGGAGCTTAATGTATGCTATGGTATGTACTAGGCTAGACATTACACATGTAGTGGGAGTCGTTAGCAGGTATATGAGTCACCCTAGGATTGAGCATTGGAATGCAGTCAAATGGATTCTCATATATTTGAGAGGTACATCTAATAAGTGTTACACTTTGGGGGCTTTACTGTTCATGGCTATGTTGACTCAAATTTGGCAGGAGATATAGATACCAGGCGGAGTACTACAGGCTATGTATTTACTTTTGGTGGGATAGTAGTGAGTTGGATTTCTTGGTTACAAAAGGTGAATGCTTTATCCACTACATAGGCAGAGTATGTGGTTGCTACAGAGGCAACCAAGGAGATGATATGGATTCAATTCTTCATGGAAGAATTGGGACATCCACAAGTGGATAACTATCTGTATTCAGATAGTCAAAGTGTCATTCATCTTGCGAAGAATTCTTCTTTGCACTCAAAGACAAAGAACATACATTTGTGGTATCATTTCAATCAGTTAGTTTTGGATGATAGACTGTTAAAGCTGGAAAAGATACATACAGATGATAATCCAGCGGATCTGTTTACAAAGGATGTGACAAGGGAGAAGCGGAATTCTTGTTCAACTTTGGTTGGTCTTCTAGATTGAATAGACTAACACAACAACAGAGTCCAGTGGGAGCTTCACATGGTAGCAGTTTTGCTACAGGATTAGTCTGCAAGTGGGAGAATTGTTGGTTTATGTGGAGTCTGATCAGTCCCCAAGTGGGAGATTTTTATATTATGGTGACTGATCAGGAAAGTACTATCTAGGAAAGTGTTTTACCTTTCTATAATACATGGGGTTCTGGGCTGATGCATTGGTGGTCTTCATTTTATCTAGGAAAGTGTTTTACCTTTCTAAAAAAAATTGAGGCTTATTTCGGCCAAATTTATGGGCTAACATGTTCTAACCCTAAAGCGGCGTAAAGTATAAATTGGCTTAGGGTTAGGGTTTCATGATTATGTTGTATGTTTTATGGTGATATTGAGTTGTAAGGGATTTGCACATTATGATCTGATTGTAATCACTGGATAAGAATAATATTGTACTTTGTTGTTTGGTGGAAGTAGCCCAAGGATTGGGTGAGCCACGTTAAATCTTTGTGTCTTGTGTTGTCTTTTTTTTTTGGTTTATTATTCTCTATTATTGGTTATATTTCTGCATGTAATTGTTATTTTTGTCTTCTTAATCCTAGCATCAATCTCCTTTTTTTTTTCGTAGGTCACTTCTTCATCCGTAAAACTTGCCATGCTTGCTTTATCCCATAAAGCTCTACTTTAGTTTTATTCTACAAATCTCTCCATGATAGCTGTGAATAAAAATCACTTTAACTCTCTTTCTATGCTTTAGTCTAACTGGTCATTGAAAATAAAGCAATAAATCAGTCAAACCCTAAATATAGCTCTGTTAGCTAAGTAGTTTTGTCATTCTTTAACTTCAGTTCTATTCGGTCATCAACTCCAGTTAGCTCAGTCATTGACTTCAGTTATGCTCGGTCACCAACTTTAGTTTACTGCGGTGCTTGATATATAATCTAAACTGCTCGGTAATGCTTGCTTGGTTACTACTATGCTCGGTTTACACTGTGAACTACTCAGTGTTCACTATTTGTCAGTGTTTACTATCACTTGGTGTATACAAAACTTTTATATTTTACCGATAACATAAAAATGTCTTTTCATATCTTCAAGGTTATGACCAATATGTGTATGAACAATCATACCATATCAAGTTGACATAAATGATAATACAATACATTAACTTATTTCATGTCTTGCATTCACTTTTGCATCTCAATGATCATCAACTTATCATCTTCAAACATTCAATCAGTTATAGTTAATGAGTCTTCTAGATCTCTTCTTTTGTCCCAAAGGAGTACTTCATCCCCAACTATAAACTTTCATGGTTTTTCCCTCTTGTCAAAGATTTACTTAATTCTATCCTGAAGCTCTATAATTCTATCTATCAACTTGTCTCTTTTCTCCTCCAATTTGGTTAAGTACATAACATTTTTTCTCCAATGAACTCTGAAAATAGTCATCTTCAACAACCGTCTGCAATTTTGCAGTAGCCAATTCCAGCGGTAGGGAAACTTGTGCGCCTATACCATATACTAATTCATAGGGAGCCATCCTGATTTCTCTTTTTAGAGTGGTTTTGTATGCCCACAAGGCTTCATATAGTCTTTTGTGCCAATCATGAGCATTTTCATCCTCCAGTTTCTTCATAATAGCGACTAGAGTTTTGTTTCTTGACTCAGCAAGCTCATTACCCTATGGAAAATAGTCCGAAGAATGTGCCAGTGAAACGTTGTGTTCATAGTAGAAAAGGATTAATTCTTCAGAGGAAAAGTAAGGAGCATTATCTGCTACTATCTTCTGGGGGACTCCAAATCAAACTAGAATATAGTTTTTGAGAAAGTCACACACTATTTGTGAATTGTCCTTCTTAGTGGGTATGGCTTCCACCCATTTTGTAAAATAATCCATTGCTATTAGAATGTAAAGATGTCCAACACTAGAATGAGGATTTATAGGTCCTATAAAGTCAATACCCCATTATTTAAAATACTCCTCAACTATCATTGGTCTTAATGGTAATGCTGCTAATTGAGGTTCCCCCATAAACAATTGACATTTTTCACAACCCCTTACATAAGCATATGCATCCCCAAACATTCCTGGCCAGTAGAATCAATTTCTAAAAATCTTGAAGGCAGTAACTATAGATGAAAAATGACCCCCACATGCCTCCTTATAAAATGTTTTTAAAATCTTTTCTTGTTGGTCTTTTCCATGCACCTCAAGAAAGTACCATCAATCCCCTTCTTATATAACACTCATTGTGCCAATACATACTTTTCAACTTTCAATCTCAAATTCCACCTCTCATTTGGTGTCATATGTGATGGACAGTCCCCATAAGTGAGGTAATTACCCACGTCAGAAAACCATTGATCCTTCAGACTTACCAGCAAAACCAAAGGCAAGTCTTCAACCTCACTTTCATGATTTCTATCATCTTCAACTATGAGTTTACACAGTCCACTACCCCTTACCAATTTTGTAGGCTTGATAGACAAATCGTATTCTTGGATCTTGGCTACCCAATTCTCTCTTCTATTATTTCCAACTTCTTGTTAAGTCAAGATGGATTTATCCGCTAGATTGGGTACATATACTTCTGAATGAGAATGAAGTATGTAATATCTAAATTTCTTTACCACCTTTACTACTGCAAATGCCTATTTTTTGGCAAGAGAATATTTCAATTCATGTTTTTTCATAGGAGTGCTCATGAATGTGATAGGAGCTTCTTCACCATTATCTGACTTCTGTGTTAGGATCCCTGACAATGTGTGTTTGGAGGTATAGCAATAAATAGAAAAGTCTTTCTTGTAATCTGGGTAAACCATAGTAGGGGCTTGTGCTATGGATTCTTTAATTTTATCAAAAGCCTTCTTTCCCTCTTCATTCCATTTGAAATTTTTTTTTTTCGCTAATCATACCTACTATGTGTCTAGTTATTTCAAAAAAATTAGGGATAAAATCTCTCAAGAAATTAATTTGCCCGGAGAAATATTTTACACCACTTCTAGAAGATGGAAGATTGAGATATTGTTACTCTATCTGGATCTATCTTAACTCCTTCTTTAGAGACAATATGTCCCGGGAGTTTTTCTTCAGTCACACCGAAGATAGACTTCTTTGGGTTTAAAGAGATCCCATGATCTCTACATCTCTGTAGCACCACTCTCAGATCTCGTAGATGACGTTTCCTCCTCTTTTTGAAAATTGTGAGATCATCTAAGTATACTACAATGATTTTTTTTCATAGATCACTAAAATATGAATCCATAGCCCTCTGGAAAGTGGCCCTTGCATTTATTAATTTGAAAGGCATCCTAGTATAGGCAAACATACCCTGTGGAGTTATGAAGGATGTTTTGTGTCTATCTTCTTCTGCCACATTGATCTGGTTATAACTAGAGAAACCATCCAACATCGACATCATTTCTGATCCAACAACAGTTTTTATCACATCTTCCATCACTGGCAGCACATAATTATCCTTCATTCTTTCATGATTCAAATTTTGGAAATTGACACAAATCCTTATTTTGTCATTCTTCTTCCTGACAGGAACTATGTTTGCAATCCATGTTGAATGGTGGATAGGATATATGATTCTAGCTCTGATCATCTTCTCTATTTATTTAACGATATCTTCAAAAACTTTTGGGTTATAGTTTCTAAGCTTTTGGTGGAAAGGGTTCACCTGTGGTTTCAAAGGAATATGATGGAAAAATTTCCCATTCCTAAAATCCTTCAAATCATCATATATCCATGCAAAAACATCCATATTGCTAGAGAGCAACTTTTGCAAATTTTATTTTTCATGATGGGATAGTGTCTTTCCTATTGAGATCCACTTAGGGTTCAATGAACTCCCAATATTTATCTTGTCATACTCCTTCAATGCTTCAGAATGTGAATCCTTCTCCTTGATAAAATTATCATCTTTCCTCGAAAAGAGGTTTTCAAGAGTGACCATGCCTTTCAGAATCTTATTTCCTTTTAGTTGTAGTATACCATCACTAGCCCTTGAATCAAAACAACCTTCTTTGCATTCATTTAGGGATCCTTTGAACTGCACATAAGTAAAATGTTTCAGCACATGTTAAAAATTCCTTAATTTGTAAATCCCCCTCAAAAGTCTAAAAATGCTCATCATTATCTGGAATAGGTCTGTAGACCATCTCTATTCTGTATGTGTCTATTTTGAAATCTAGGTGTGGCAATAATAGAGATTTTGACATCACTAGTGAGTCAACTTTTGAGTTCAGACCCCTAGGAATCGCTTCAATGGAGAAAGCATCAAAAGATTCAATCTCATCCTAGGCTAAATTACAGTAGTGTTTCAGACGTTCATTTTTCACAAAAAACAAACCTCTTACCTATTTGAAGATTAATTCAGCATCTCCCTTTACTTTGAGTAATCTTATATCCATAGATTTTACTTGTTGTAACCCAAGGAGCAAAGCTTCATATTCAGCTCTATTGTTCGTATTCTTAAAATCCAACTTGTAAGAAAAGGGAAATATTTTACCATCTGGAGATTTGAGAACAACACCAGCACCTGAACCTAAATTCGAACAACTCCCATCAAATTCCATAATCTATAATTAACTCTAATTTTTTTATGTATCTTCTAAAGAAGAAGGATTTTCATCAGGGAGAATAACATAATTACCAAACTCACACTCATGGAACAATATTTAAGCTTTATGGTCATCCGAGGGAAAAACAAATATTTGTTCTTTGCTTTGGGCTCCAATTTCAACTTTTTATGACTGACGGGAATGATAGCTTCTGACCAATCCATCTTAATTTCTCTGCCCATATCCTTACAAAAAGTTTTGCTCAATAACATCCCATAGCTAGCCAAAATATATGTGACCAAAATAGTCAACTTTACCCTTTTATCAGGACGTGCCACAAGGATGGCTTGAGCATCCTTCACTTGTCCTACTAGAGGAACTTGTTTCCCATCCATGGAGTAACATCTTCCAAATGTTTTGGTGAGGGTTAAACCCAAGGCTTTGACTACTGACGAAGGCATGATATTGTCAGAAGCACCTGAGACTATGATATAATTACTCAAATTTTGACCATTCAAAATAAATGAAATATAAAAAGGATGGGTTTTAACACTTCATTTTCAGGGTCACTTTCAAATGTGAAAGAAGCAGGGGGAATCAGAGTTGATGTTTTATCTACTAAACATTGATCAACAGAAGATGGTTGGCCCTAGTCACCTTTTACATATTTAACCAACTTATCTAATTCCTTTGGGTTAAATTTAAAATATTCAGCAACCGATATATGAATTGTGGAGGATTTACATAAATCTACTGTATCAAAAGCAACAAGAGAATTTCCTGTGTCACCTCTTTATAGAATATTGACCTTTGGATCCTTCATGTTGGACGAAGAAGTAACTTCCGTAGGATCTTTATTATTCTGAGGGATGGTGGTTGAAGCAGCTTCGTATTCCGGTTTGGATGTTCTCTGATTTCTTGTGAGAATAACATAGGAAGGATCTTCAAGGGTTTCCAAAATTTCACTACCCCTTTTCGAGGTAGGCTTGTATTAAAGGTAAAAAGTACCAGAGTCTCCATGTATTTCTTGAGTCCTTTCTTCTTGAGTGAACTCTCCAAGTTCATCCTTGGTGGTCTTCATTTGAATGTGCCTTATCATATCTAGATAAGAGTCACCATCATGGTCTGTTGTGAGACAGAAAGAACACATAATACCCTTTCCAGAAGGATCTTCAAGCTGAAGTATTGATTGAGGTGCAAGAATTTGTAATGTCTTCCCAGGATTATATGGGTTGAACTATTTTCTACCAACAACTTGATAAGGTTGTTGGTATAAATCTCAAGACTTGGGCATTTGTCTTTTTAGAGTGACCATACCATTTAGTATCCTTTGTACTATAGGTCTAATGATGAGATTGAGGCATGAGGGTGTGAATTCTATACATCTTTCCTCGATTTCCCAGCTATAATTAGGTCATCCTCCAATTCTATAACCAAAGTTTGGGCTACTTTCAAATCAGTTGGCTTGCTCCTTCGTATGTGAAAAATTATGTCTAGAGGCATTGAGTTCACAAAGAAATTTTTTTGATTTTCAAGAGTTGGGCATTTAACTGTAGGAATCTTGTGTATGAATTTATTAAATTTTGCTACATAGTCCTGCATAGATTCATGTATCTCCTTCTTTATTTGGGTCAACTGCGCAAGCAGAGAATGTTCATCATCAACACATTTAGAACGGTTTTAAAAAGCATTCTTCATGTTCTCCCAATTCGTTATTGACCCCATAAGTAGATAATTAAACCATTGTGTTGCCCCTTCAGCCAAGGTTTGTGTAAAGAGTCTAACTGCTACATCTTCTTGTTGAACAACTAGGATTCATATGGCTACATTGAAAGAGTTGAAGTGTTCTTCCACTGAAATTTTCCCATCTCATAAAAAATTGGGAAGAACATCTTTAGTGCCCAATTTGGAAGGGCATGATGAGTGGTAAGAGAAAGAGAGCCCACCACAACACCCCATGGTTGTGCCATAACTATTGCAGGGAAGACTGCTACAAGAGGATGAGCTTAAATTCCAGACAAAGTAAAAACCTACCAAGAATGGGAAGAGGAAGAAGCATTCAAAGAAGCTTTAGGTGGAGAAGGGAGTCTACTCTTTGATTTATTCTTTTGGGTATAAGTAGTGGGGAACTGAAGGTTTTTTAATTCTTCGTAGAAGGTATCAAAAATTCCCTCCCTCCTCTAGAGTCTAGTTTAGGGTCGTGAATCCAGTGTTTTGACTTTAACGTCTTCGGGTTGTCCTATGTACTACTACAACTTATTGGGCTACATGAAGTCCTCTCAGCCATTCACCAATCTCCTCTTCTTATTCTATTACTAGCCGAATGTGTTGGTATTGTTGGTTACTCATTCTTGATTTCTAGGCTAAAGCATTAAGATCTACAATAATATCTTCTTGGGTATTGTTATCCTAATTTTCAACATGCATCAAAGTAACCACAAATAGGAAAAATTGCATTTTTAGAAAATTCCCATTAATATTATCCTTCAGATATTATTAATCAACATTCTATCATTACATTCATTTTTTCAGAATTTATTATTTGTACTCTAAGAGTTGATCACATTCCAGAATTTCTAAATTATAATTGATCAATTACATTGTGCATTCAAACTGAATGTATTCTACAAGTGTTGTTTCATCTTTCTTTTCATGTCAAAATAATAGTACATTGTAGAATAGAAGGCATAATTGAAAGTATGGAGTAGGGGTCCCATGCATTGCCTTGTGGTTGGTTTCTTGATGGTTGCATATCAAGTCCTAAGTCTCCATAGCCCATATCTTCATCTGCATTTAGGTCTTTTAGGGTTCACCTGCATCATGAGAGAAATTGGGGTGTTAGATCCAGCTGGATCTAAGCAATACATGGAACACAAATAGCATACAATCAGTTCTTCTAAGGCTGCATATCAATCTGATGAAATCAATGTAACAAGAAAACATTCATCCATAGTATCTGAAAAATAGTCTTAAAGGGACTTGTACTAAACATGAAACCTTTTACTATTTATGATCACTTTGATATATGTTAGCATGGCATTTGAGAAACCTTTTTTCAGAATTTGATTAACCTACTAGTTCAACAAATGCTACAAATAAACCAACATTCATGAGTGAATGCCATCTTAGCATACACTCACTCACAAATGTTAATTGATTCATGTTATCTGATGACCTAATAAATTAAGCAGTGTTTTGTGTGCAAGTGGGCAGGTATGTATAACTGAATGCAGAAGACGATGCAAATGCATGAAAGAATTCAAAAGATGTTGCTAGAGGCACATGATCAAAGAAATATTTTACTGAATTGGAGAAATACATAATTGAAAAAAATTGAAAGTTCATTATCTTCATGTAAATAAAGGAGATTAAGAAATGTTGTTAGAGTAAGTGCCTCTTCTTGCTTTCAGACAACTGTTAAAAGTTCATTTTGGAGATCAAAATTGAAAACCACATGCATAGAGATTGTGCATATACTCTATAAATTGAGAAGATGTTGTTATGTTTGTTTCAAACAACTGAATTTGCAAAGAAAATGAGACAAGAAATGTGAAATCTGCAAGTGAAAACAGTGATCAACAATCTCATTATCAACACGGGGTCACATTCATAAGGGTGAAACACACACAGAAGACAAACATGATGGACAAAAAATCATAGAATATCTAGGAGGTTCATCAGATGAGGTCATGTTTAATGGTTCTGAAAGAATGCAGTTTCATATCTTGTGTATGTTTTGTTTCAGACAAAGTTTCAAGAGAGTATCTTTATGCAGAGTTTTTAAACAAATACATCTCATACTGATGTTTTAAGAAAAGATGTTCATTCATGATAACAGTGCAGGGTATGCAATCTTGATAAAAGAAATATAGATGTAAATTAGGGTTTCCTATTTTGAGTAAAACCCATGGGAGTCACGAGCCCATGCTTGAACCCCATGGTTTTCTTTCTCATATACATCTCAAAAGGAGGACAGTGTATTTTCTGCATTGAAGACAGCAACATTTTCAACATATTGTATTTCCATTCTAGAAAATGCTCATCCTATTATCAGTAAAACTGTGAATAGAATGTGTTTTTAAACATAATAAAATATCTTGTGTATGTTGTTTCAGACAGTGGATGTTTAGCTCGAACAGGGAAGCATCTTTTCATGCTTATTACATGTTTTGTTCGAAGACCAAAAGAGGAGTGTTTTTTTTAAGAAAAAGAGCATTTGACAGTAAGAAAACCCGTGTTTCACTATAAACCCAGACAAGCATCAAGATAAAAAGTAAATGCATCTTCAAAAGCCATGTGGGTATTGCAAATGACAGCATGGACAACAGCCGACAACAAAGTTCAAAATTAAGCAGTAATGTAATCACGGGCTCGACAGCAAACAAAGACCAATTCAACAGCCATGTGAGTGTTTCACAACAGTTGACATCAAGAAAAGCCTAAACATTAAGTAATGATTACATGATTATCGGCTACAATAGTGCATTCTTGTTTTACATTTGAAAAGCAGTGAGAAAAATAACAAATCACTTATCTTTGGAGTAGTGTCAATATGGATTCAAAGAACAAACAGTAGAGGCTGCGATGTTTCTCCCAGCTCCATATTACACTGTGAACTAGGGATGAATATGAAACTATGGGAGAGGCATCCCCAGTTCAAAGCCGAGTTTCATGGTAGCTTGACACCTCTACTACAGTTTGAGATCACTCCCAGACTTGCAGTGGTGGTTCGACCAAACATTAACTCCAAAACCTAAGTTACAAGCAAGTTTGCAGTGCCATTTGTATTAGCATAAAGACACTACACCACCAAGTTGTTCCAACATTCAAGAAAATGGAAGATAACTCACTGTTAAAACCTGAATTCGAGCAAAGAAAGGATTGAAGAAATCCAGCAGTATTGAAGAGAAAGTCAATAAAAGATGCCATGGATTATGGTGAATAAAAACTACATCTTTTCTTCCTCATAAAGCTCATGAATCTGGAGCTTCTCCATAGAATAGAGGCAGATACATTGCAGAAGATCATGGTTTCTAGATTAAACATGGCGGCGCCATAAAGAAAAATCCCTAAGATACAAATGAAACCGATGAATATGCATTGTGTTTTACCCAAATTTGAAGTCCACTGTCAGATGGAGTAAATACAGTTACAGTTCCCAGTGCATCAACATTCCCTCCATATTGCCACGATGGTACCTTTTAGTGCCACGAAGTATAAAACTATCTTTTCAAAAGAAAGTGGTCATGTCAATGGTGGATTGTGATCGAACAAACAAACTGCAGCTACATGGTGTCGGCGGGGTTAAATCTTTTGTGTAATCGGGCTATGTTAGGATTAGGGTTGCAGTGTTTGCATTGGGAGGTTATGTATTTGGGTTTTTCTTTTGAGAAGATTTAAAAAATTTGATAAGATATGTAATAAGATATATTTTTATTTATCAACTTTATAGGGGCAAAAACTTAGGGTTTGATTTAGGGTGTTAATTTGGCCCTATAGTTTAGGAGATCTAATCTTTTGGAAGGCTTTTTGGGGGGGAAATATTTTTGAAATAAGCCATGTTGGCTATATAGTGGATGCTTTTTATTCATAGTAGGGGGGTCAAGATTGTGGAGAGAGAGCTTTTAGTGAATTTCTTATTCCTATAGCCTTTTATGCATTTTGTATCCGTTGGAGTTGCAGATTTTGGAAAAGAAGGAAAAGTGAGGTTATTGTTCTTTAGTGCCTTGGATTCATGTTTGTAACCACATTTTTGTTAGATTTTGGTGCAGAATAAAATAGTTGTTTTCATTGGTTCATACGTTAGGAGTTTTGATTCTATGATCCTATTTTCATCTTTCTTTGCAAGTGTTATTTTCATTGTTATCCAAGAGAAGAGAGTGCATCTATATTCCTTCTTAAGGTGATCAATTATTCAAAACCTTGTATGGAAAACGTATGTTTACTGACTATTTGAGATATTTGTGATTTATCCCTAGTATTGAAATCAGTTTAGCCTATATGTTGATTAGATATTTGAAGGGTCAAGCCTTTGATATATGAGTTGGAGTTACTATTTTATCTTTTCATCAAAAGTCTGAATTCATTTTTGGTGTATCACACCTATCCAGTTTTTGTTTTCAGAAGTTTCCTTCTTCCCTTTTCCGAGTTAAGTTATCAATCAGGTGGTGATATTCCATATTTTATAGGAACTGACCTAGAATCTGAAGACTCGTTCTCATCCATAGTTCACCCACAGCTAGAGGAAGTTTTCATTGTCAGATAGGGTGACAATTCTAAGCCTGAACAATTTTTGGCACACTCTGTGGGACCACGAATTGCTTCTCAGTTCTAAGATGTTAGTTCTCTGGTTGTTTTAAATTTCATTTTCAGCTCTCAGTGTGGATTTTAATGAACAAAACTCCAACTAGATCAAACAAGGAAGGATTTGTATACCAGTAGTTACAGTCAAGCAAAAGGGAAGGAAGGTCATTCAGAGGTGGAAGAACATCACAAAATCTAAGAGGTACTCTATTAAATTCAAATTTCTCTTCATTTGAAAACCCCATTTTTGAAGATCAAGCTATAAATTTAGAGGAACTTGACGTTATTATTGAAGAAATCAATCTTCCTAAAGATCTAAGTGTTCCTACTCATTGCGAATTAGAATTTCCAAGTGTTGAGAATTTGTTTATAGATAACTCTATTTTTGGAGCTTCTACAAGTGTTACTGCAGCAAATCCCCAAAATTTGAAGACTTACCAAAGGAAGGTAGTTCAGCATACTCAAGCTCCTATTGTACCTATTGTTCAGCAACAGGTACCACTAGCTGCCGGAATGGCAAGAAGTCTGCCATTTGTCCCTTTTGATCAAGGTAGTCCTCTCTAGATTGCAAATCACAACAATATACCTTTGGCTGCCTTGAAAGGTTTGCCATCATTCACCAAAGAAGGTAAAGTGACAGCTATTAAACACATCAGAGATATTGCATCTTTGTGCAATGTCCATCATGTCACAGAGGAAGATGTGGCTATGAAGCTGTTGGCCGCATCACTTAAAGGTAAAGCTCTTGACTAGTTCAGAAATCTTCTAGTAAATTCTATTGCTATGTGGGATGTTTTTGGGGAAAGGCTTTCTAAGTTTTTTGAGGATAAATCTGACAATCTGTCTCTGGTAGAGCAACTAACTACTATTAATAGGGCTCCACAAGAGGAACTAAGTGATTTTAATCTCAGATTTCAGAAGACTTGGAATAGGATCCCTACCATGGTAAGACCCTCTGTCGAGTATGCATTTTTGTACTTTCTTAAAAGCTTGAATAGTTATATTTCAGTAATGATCCAGTCAATGGGAGGGAATTCTTTACCTCAAGCTTTTGATATTGCAATAAGGGCAGATAATAGTCTCATTCAGGCAGGAAAGATAGCTCCTAGGCCACCCATGCATTATTTTCCTAACATCCAATCCAATATGCCACTAGTTGTCCCACCTCTAGCCTCATTACCATCTTATAAAAGTGAATAAATTATGCCTATTGTTCCTCCCAGTGAATTGCAAAGCATAAAAGATAGTCAACAAAAGATTGAGAGCTTGCTACCGAATTTTGGGAATGAACTAGTAAACCTAAAAAGGCAGCAAAGCCATCCAATAGCCCATACTCAAGGTCAATTTGCTGGTTCTTTATCTCAGTAGCCTAATCAGCCCAACTATCAAGGCAACAAGCAGCAATATCAAGGAAATAGTAATACCAATAGGCAAAACTGGAATCAAAGGCCTTATAGGCCTTACAATCCAACACCTCTAAATGTTGTTAGGGATATTGTTCCTAGCCAAAATAACCTTGCTACAGATTATGAATGGTGTTATCCCTCCAATGAACAACATAATCAGTCTAAGTGTACTAATGGAGTGCTCAATCAAGCCTTAATGGTTCAAAGTGTAATGGATTCACAACCTACTGTATCTACTGAAGAGGCTTAGCAACACTGTGATACAACTGCTCCTGACACTGCATTCCTCAATTGGCAAGAGGAAGAGTTATGTGGAGTGAATGATGATTCATCCATATCAGCAAACACAAGAGCCAAGAAGAGAGCTCTAGAATCATAGCAGTTGGCTCCTAGGATTGTTGCTACAAATCAATCATCAACCATTCCACCAGTTTCAATCCTAAAAGGGGCCTCTACTCATGCCAACAGAGAAACACAGTATCAGAAACTGCCAGATCAGAGTATTAGTAAGTCACCTCATAAGGTATAGTTTTTTGTTCCTTATAACATTGTTGATAATATGAAAAAGATGAGTGTTTCAATTTCTATGTGGGATTCATTAGCTATTCTAGGGCAAACTAATTTGTTGATAGAGGAGCTGTCAAAAGGAACAACAATTCCACATCAAGCTGTACATCATCCTCTGAGAGTAGTCATGGCCAATTCAAAGCCTTCAAAAGTGCATGATGAAGTGATTAAAGAAGAAAAGAAGATTGGTAAGGTACAGCAACCAGAAGCACAAGTGAGTAAAAAGACTGCAGATTTGAATCAATCAGCAATACCAGTTGAAAGAAATCCAACAAATATGCAGAAGATGATAGAAAAGGAAGGTAATAAATCTACAAATGTTAAGCCTCCTCCCTTCTATGTCTCTTTAATTATTGGAAACAAATTAGTGCATAATTGCATGGTAGACAGTGGTGCAACCAACATTGTCATGCCAAAGAGCATAGCTGATGTATTAGATTTAAAATATGAACCTCTTGAGAAAGGAGTTGTGCAGCTTGATGGTTCTTCAGTTAAAACAGTAGGAGTTGTTAAAAATGCAAGTTTAACCTTTCACTCATGTCCAAACTTCTCCATTTCCCAGGATATTTTTGTCATAGATATACCACCTTACTTTTCTCTATGTTTATCAAGAGACTTCACAGCCAAGATAGATGGATATTTTTCATCAGATTGGTCTCACCTGTATTTCAAAACTAGATATGGTGCTAAGGTAACCATAAAGTCAGAGTTATGGGCCAAAGACCATATAGAGCCTTATAATCCTAGCCCCATGAATGCAAGTTGTGTGATCATGGATCCAGATGAAATCAATGACACTTCATCTTATAACACACAAACTGAAGGATATCCTGATTTTGTCCTAGATGAATGGGCAGCTAGAAGTGATCAAGATATTGATGTGTTTGATGCTGGTTTTGGTAATTATGTAATGTTAGAATCTGATTCAATTATTCCTAATCTGATTAAAGATTAATGTTTTGAATCTGAAATATCTAACCAGCTATGGAATCTATATTTTGATGGATCTAAGAACAAAGATGGTATTGGTGCAGGAGTTATGTTGGTATCACCTCATGGTGATAAATTTTATGATGCCTACAAGTTATCTTTTCCATGTTCTAATAATATAGCAGAATATGAGAGCTTGATCCAGGGCTTGGAGTGGGCTAGGAAAAGGGAAATCAAATGTTTAAAGGCATTTGGAGACAGTGAGTTGATAGTAAGGCAGGTGAGAGGAATTAATACTATTAAGAATGATCTGTTAAATCTATATAAGTCAAGAGTGTTTGATAATTTGGAAGATTTTTATGCCTTTAATCTCGTTTCCATACCTAGAAGGAAAAATGTGCATGCTGATAGATTGGCTAGTATTGGTGCACATGCTTCAATTACAAAAAATAAAGGACTGATTTCAGACCAGTCACATGTTAAAATTGTTGCAAGGCCATCTATCCTAGACAATGATGCTAATTGGCAAGTTTTCAATACTAATGAACACATCTTGAGTTTTATGACAGAAACTGAAGGGTTTTTAGCCCCTAAAAGTGATAAGTATGATCAGCAAATGGAGAATCAAGTGATCCAGTTGAAGAGTAACAAGCTTCCAAGAGGATTGGTCAGTGTGGAATCAACCATTAATTTTAATGATCAATTCAGAAAGAGTAAAACCAGTTTAATGGTTAAAGAAGATCATTATGAGGAGGTGGAGATCTTTAGAGATAAGTATCTGAAGGTTGGTAAAATAAACTCTCCCAAAGAAAAATAATTGTTTATTGATCTTTTCAAAGAATATAGTGATGTATTTGCTTGGGATTATGCTGATTTAAAAGGATTTGAGCCTCAACTATCTCAACATACCATAGAGTTAGAACCAAATGAAAGACCAATCAGGCAAAGGCAAAGGCCCATAAACCCCAAATTAGAACCTTCAATGTTGAAAGACCTAAGAACGCTCTTAGATGGAGGCATAGTATTCCCAATCAAGCATACATCATGGGTGTCCAATCTAGTTCCAGTAAGGAAGAAAAATGGAGAGATAAGACTCTGTGTAGATTTCAGAGACCTTAATAGGGCATCTCTGAAGGATAGGAATCCTCTTCCTTCCATGGAACAGATCCTTCAATATGTTTCAAGTTCTGAAAGATTCTCACTCTTGGATGGATATTCTGGTTATAACCAGATTTTAGTTAAAGAATCTGATCAATTCAAAATAGCCTTTACCACTAAATGGGGTACAATGGCTTACCGAAGAATGTCATTTGGGCTGTCAAATGCAGGGGCTACTTTTCAGAAAGCAATGGACATGGCTTTCAAAAATTTGATGTATAATTTTGTTCTAGTATATCTAGATGATGTTACCATTTACAGCAAAATTGTGAACCAGCACATAGACCATTCGAAACAAATTTTACAGAGATGTAGAGAGTTTGGAATCTCTCTTAACCCAAAGAAGTATGTTTTTTCGGTACATGAAGGCAAACTTTTGGGGTACCAAGTGTCTAAAGGAGGTACACCAATTGATCCTGAAAGGATTCATGCAATCCTTGAATTATCACTGCCAAAGCATAAAAAGGGATTGCAAAGTTTTATTGGAAGGATACATTTTGTTAGGCGCTTTATTTCTAATATTGCAAATTTATTGAAACCTTTGACTTCTATGTTAAAAAAGGATGTGCCTTTCAGTTGGACTGCTGAGGGAAAGGAGAGCTTTGAGAAAATTAAACATGCCTTATCTTTAGCCCCTATTTTAGCTAATCCTAACTTCTCTAAGGATTTTGTTTTATATGCTTATGGTGGTATTGACACAGTTTCAGCAATGCTGGTGCAAAAGAATGAGGAAGGATAGGAGCAACCAGTAGCCTTTTTTAGTAAAGGTATGAATAATTATGAGGAAAAATACAGTTTTGTAGAAAAACATGTACTAGTTGTTATAAAAGCCTTAAAGAAGTTTAAGCATATGGTTGCTGGGAATAGAATACATCTAATGATTGCACACCCTAGCATTAAAGAATTTTTGTTGAATAAAGATGTCAGTGAAAAGAGGACAGGGTGGATAACTAAAGTCACGGAATATGATGTACAAATCCATGTGACCAAGCTGGTTGGAGGGAAAGGCTTATGTACTCATATGGTAGAGGGAGAAGACTAGGTTAAGCCCACTAAAGAGGCCATCTTACCCCAAGGTGATCTTGTACTAATTAATGATTCTACATCCTGATTATCAGATATGACCAGATTTCTGCAAACTGGTCAATGTCCAATAAATCTTGATAGAGCCAAAAGAAGGTACTTCAGGCTTCAATCTATTCCTTATGTGCTAATTGATAACATTCTATAAGGAAAGATCCTATTGGTATGCTTCTTAGATGTATAGATTATATTGATCAAAATAAGATTTTGTCTGAATTTCGTGATGGATCTTGTGGAGGGCATTTTAGCCCCAAAACTACAGCATGGAAAATTCTAAGAGCTAGCTATTATTGGAAAAATTTGTTCAGAGATGCTCATTCATGGGCAAGAAGATGCCAAAATTGTGCTATGTTTGCAGGAAAACAAAGGTTGGCAGCATTTCCATTGAAACCAATCATTGTTGATCAGCCATTCGACAAGTGGGGAGTGGACTTTATTGGCCCAATAAACCCTAATTCTAGTGCAGGGCATAAATGGATCTTGACTACTACAAATTATTTTACGAGGTGGACTAAGGCCATTGCACTAAAGGAATCTTCTGGAAATGTTGTTATGAATTTCTATGATGATATTATTACAAGGTTTGGAGTTCCTCACTCCATAGTATCAGATAATATCTTGGATTTTGTTGGATCATCTATAACCGAATGGGCTGTCAAGAATGGTATTTATTTAATTACTTCTTCTAATTACTATCCACAGGGAAATGGTCTTGTAGAGTCTACCAATAAAAACCTAATCAGGATCATCAAGAAGACTTTGCAAGGAAACAAGAGAGATTGGAACTCTAAGTTGAAGGCAACTTTGTGGATGGATAGAATTACACCTAAGCAGGTTATTGGGAATTCACCCTATGTCCTTGTTTATGGCAAAGAGGCTAGATTACCCATGTCTATAGAATTTCCTGCATTACAACTAGCTGATCAAATGCTGCTTTTTGAAGAAGGAGATTCCCTTGCCTTGAAGTATGCTGGTTTATTGCAGTTAGAGGAAGAAAGAAAAAGGGCATTTGAAACTATGGAATTGATTCAAGCACAAACTAAGAGGTCTTTTGACAAGAAGACTACATATAGGGATTACAAAGAAGGTGATCTAGTACTCAAGTGGGATGTACTAAAAAGCAGGCCAGGGCAGCATGATGAATTTGATAACTTTTGGGCAGGCCCTTTTGTTATTACAGCCTGTAGGGAAAACAATGCTTATCAGTTGTCCACAACTGATGGAGAAGTTCTACAAATTCTAGTTAATGGAATGCACCTCAAGCTTTGCTTTGAGGGTTAGTTTTTAGTCTAGGTTTCATTTTCAATAAGTGTTGTCCAAGCACATAGGTCTCTAGGTTGCACTAATCTAGGGTAGCTGCATTTTCATTTCAATAATGGTTGCATTCATGGTTTCTGGTTTCCTAACTCTATTGCCCAAGAATAAAGGTCTAGGGTTGTGTCTAGCAGGCATACATCCAGCAGAAGTCACTAAAATTGTTACCCTAATTTCCAGCATGCATCAAAGTAACCACAAATAGGAAAAATTACATTTTTAGAAAAGTCCCATTAATATTATCCTTAAGATATTATTAATCAACATTCTATCATTACATTCATTTTTCAGAAGTTATTATTTGTACTCTAAGAGTTGATCACATTCCAGAATTTCTAAATTATAATTGATCAATTACATTGTGCATTCAAATTGAATGTATTGTACAAGTGTTGTTTCATCTTTCTTTTCATGTCAAAATAATAGTACATTGCAGAATAGAAGGCATAATTGAAAGTATGGAGTAGGGGTCCCATGCATTGCCTTGTGGTTGATTTCTTGATGGTTTTATATCAGGTCCTAAGTCTCCATAGTCCATATATTCATCTGCATTTAGATCTTTTAGGGTTCACCTACATCATGAGGGAAAGTGGGGTATTAGATCCAGCTAGATCTAAGCAATACATGGAACACAAACAACATACAATCAGTTCTTCTAAGGTTGCATATCAATCTGATGAAATCAATGTAACAAGAAAACATTCATCCATAGTATCTAAAAAATAGTATTAAAGGGACTTGTACTAAACATGAAACCTTTTACTATTTGTGATCACTTTGATATATGTTATTCTTTTCTATGTAGTCAGATATCTGAATAAAAAGAACAAGCATGGCATTTGAGAAACCTTTTTTCAGAATTTGATTAACCTACTAGTTCAAAAAATGCTACAAATCAACCAACATTCATGAGTGAATGTCATCTTAGCATACACTCACTCACAAATGTTAATTAATTCATGTTATCTGATGACCTAATAAATTAAGCAATGTTTTGTGTGCAAGCGGGCAGGTATGTATAACTGAATGCAGAAGAAGATGCAAATGCATGAAAGAATTCAAAAGATGCTGGTGGAGGCACATGATCAAAGAAAGATTTTACTGAACTGGAGAAATACAAAATTGAAAGAATTTGAAAATTCATTATCTTTATACAAATAAAGGAGATTGAGAAATGTTGTTACAGTAAGTGCCTCTTCTTGCTTTCAGACAACTGTTAAAAGTTCATTTTGGAGATCAAAATTGAAAACCACATGCATAGAGATTGTGCATATACTCTATAAAGTGAGAAGATGTTGTTATGTTTGTTTCAAACAACTGAATTTGCAAAGAAAACGAGACAATAAATGTGAAAGCTGCAAGTGAAAACAATGATCAACAATCTCATTATCAACATGGGGTTACATTCATAATGGTGAAACACACACAGAAGATAAACACGATGGACAAAATATCATAGAATATCCAGGAGGTTCATCAGATGAGGTCATTTTTAATGGTTCTGAAAGAATGCAGTTTCATATCTTGTGTATGTTGTGTTTCAGACAAAGTTTCAAGAGAGTATCTTTATGCAGATTTTTTAAACAAATACATCTCATACTGACGTTTTAAGAAAAGATGTTCATTCATGATAACAGTGCAGGGTATGCAATCTTGATAAAAGAAATATAAATGCAAATTAGGGTTTCCTATTTTGAGTAAAACCCATGGGAGTCACAAGCCTGTGCTCGAACCCCATGGGTTTTCTTTCTCATATACATCTCAAAAGGAGGACAATGTATTTTCTGCATTGGAGAAAGTAGCATTTTCAACATATTGCATTTCCATTCTAGAAAATGCTCATCCTATTATCAGTAAAACTGTGAACTGAATGTGTTTTTAAACGTAATAAAATATCTTGTGTATGTTGTTTCAGACAGTGGATGTTTAGCTTGAACAGGGAAGCATCTTTTCATGCTTATTACATGTTTTGTTCGAAGACTGAAAGAGGAGTGTTTTTTTTAAAGAAAAAGAGCATTTGACAGTCAAAAAACCCATGTTTCACTATAAACCCAGACAAGCATCAAGATAAACAGTAAATGCATCTTCAAAATCCATGTGGGTATTACAAATAATAGCATGGACAACAGTCGACAGCAAAGTTCAAAATTAAGCAGTAATGTAATGATGGGCTTGACAGCAAACAAAGACCAGTTCAATATCCATGTGAGTGTTTCACAACAGTTGACATCAAGCAAAGCCTAAACATTAAGTAATGATTACATGATTATCGGCTACAATAGTGCATTCTTGTTTTACATTTGAAAATCAGTGAGCAAAATAATAAATCACTTATCTGTGGAGTAGTGTCGATATGAATTCAAAGAACAAACAATAGAGGCCACGGTCTTTCTCCCAGCTCCATATTACACTGCGAACTGGGGATGAGTCTGAAACTGTGGGAGAGACATCCCCAGTTCAAAGCCGAGTTTCATGGTAGCTTGACACCTCTACCACAGTTTGAGATCACTCCCAGACTTGCAGTGGTGGTTTGACCAAACATTAACTCCAAAACCTGAGTTACAAGCAAGTTTGCAGTGCCATTTGTATTGGCTTAAAGACACTACACCACCAAGTTGTTCCAACATTCAAGAAAATGGAAGATAACTCACTGTTAAAAACCAAATTTGAGCAAAGAAAGGACTGAAGAAATCCAGCAATATTGAAGAGAAAGTCAATAAAAGATGCCATGGATTATGGCAAATAAAAACTACATCTTTTCTTCCTCATAAAGCTCATGAATCTGGAGCTTCTACACAAAATAGAGGCAGATACATTGCAGAAGATCATGGTTTCCAGATTCAACATGGCGGCGCCATAAAGAAAAAACCCTAAGATACAAATGAAATCGATGAAATACAGTTATAGTTACCAATGCATCGACATTCCCTCCATATTTCCACGATGGTACCTTTTAGTGCCACGAAGTATAAAACTGTCTTTTCAAAAGAAAGTGGTCATGTCGATGGTGGATTGTGATCGAACAAACAAATTGCAGTTACATGGTGTCGGCAGGGTTAAATCTTTTATGTAATCAGGTTATGTTAGGATTAGGGTTGTAGTGTTTGCATTGGGAGGTTATGTATTTGGGTTTTTCTTTTGAGAAGATTTTAAAAAGTTGATAAGATATATTTTTATTTATCAACTTTACAGGGGCTAAAACTTAGGGTTTGATTTAGGGTGCTAATTTGGCCCTATAGTTTAGGAGATCTAATCTTGTGGAAGGCTTTTTGGGGGGAAATATTTTTGAAATAAGCCATGTTGGCATATAGTGGATGCTTTTGCTTCATAGTAGGGGGGTCAAGATTTTGGAGAGAGAGCTTTTAGTGAATTTCTTATTCCTATAGCCTTTTTATGCATTTTGTATCCGTTGGAGTTGCAGATTTTGGAAAAGAAAGCAAAGTGAGCTTATTGTTCTTTAGTGCCTTGGATTCATCTTTGTAACCACATTTTTGTTAGATTTTGGTGCAAAATAAAATAGATGTTTTCATTGGTTCATACGTTTGGAGTTTTGATTCTATGATCCTATTTTCATCTTTCTTTGCAAGTGTTATTTTCATTGTTATCCAAGAGAAGAGAGTGCATCTGTATTCCTTCTTAAGGTGATCAATTATTCAAAACCTTGTATGGAAAACGTATGTTTGCTGAATATTTGAGGTTTTTGTGGTTTATCCCTAGTATTGAAATTAGTTTAGCCTATATGTTGATTCGAGATTTGAAGGGTCAAGCCTTTGATATATGAGTTGGAGTTACTGTTTTATCTTTTCATCAAAAGTTTGAATTCATTTTTGGTGTAATACCCCTATCTAGTTTTTGTTTTCAGAAGTTTCCTTCTTCCCTTTTCCCAATTAAGTTATCAATTAGGTGGTGATATTCCATATTTGATAGGAACAGACCTAGAATTCGAAGACTCTTCCTCATCCATAGTTCACCCATAGCTAGAGGAAGTTTCCATTGTCAGATAGAATTGTCATGAAGCCTTAATGCCTGAGTTAGGGTGACAATTCTAAGCCTAAACAGGTATCTAAAAAATATAAATCAGGCTGCAAGACTAGGGGAATTTCCTCTTGACCGGGTATCATGAAAACATGAAACACCATGAATTATTCATTCACATATAAAAGATTGTACATTGATCTACTTAGTATCAGAATCCCCAGTAGAGTCGCCAAAAATATGTTGGTGGAAATATTTTTCCTTCTTTATTTAATTTAATAAACTACTCTATCACCCTCTTAGAAGAAAACTTCTTCACACAACAGTTGCGTAAGCATAAAATTATCACTTCCCTCTGATTTATTTTACAAGGTACATCTCCCTTCAACAGATATTCAATGAATGATCTGTTTGGTTATGCAGTATGCACTTTTAACCTGAAATCACTTAAGGTTGCCTATCCATTCCTAGATGGGAGGCACATATAGGATCATTTCCAAATATCAAAGATAGGAACTCAAAGTTTCCTATGGTCATCACCTTAACACAAAATATCTAAAACAAATGAAAGATGATTCCCAGAAGCATAGATTCAATCGAAAGGAAATTGTAAGATTATGTTCCACATGAACCGATATTCTCAAAGAAATACCATTCCATTAAATTCAAACACAAAGATTCAAATTCTGAAACACCATATACCTTTTAATGCAGCAAAGACATCAAAATTTTAGTTTTCTTCTTATCAAATTGTATCTTCAGAAAGTTTCTTTCCAACAAAATAACTACTAATCAAAACAAAAAAAATTATCTAATTCTAGCCAATGTTCAAACCCTTATCACAATTTTTCTACGCTATAAAATAGATGTTCAACGGAAAAAGGGGAGGTCTCCCTGAAAACTTGACCTCCCTGAAATAGTTAATTGTGTTTAACAAAGTTGTAGGACACACATCCTTTAGCAAGTTTAAAACATGAAATAAATTTTTAAAAAAACACCAATAGCCCCAACAAAAAGTTACACATCACCCTCCTTGTCAGGTGTAGGTGTCCTTTTGTGATTCGTGGTTCCCAAGCTTTCCAAAGGCAAGGGTTAGTAGCAAAGTTTTTACAAATGGTACAAATTAAGCACACAAGAACTACTAAAATGAATAACTTGAAACGTAACCAATAAAATGTACAAGCACAAGAAAGGAAAACAAATGAATGCAAACCCCGAAGTGCTTGAAGCTTCTATTGTCTCTCTCTACTCCTAAAACGCTGTTCTTGATGCTCAGCATTGGTGTGGGCAGCATCTGTGAGTTGAGAAGTGTCTAGAATTTTCTAATTGAAACGAGTGTGTGATCCCAAGATGGCTTGAGTGCTAGAACCAATCTGACATAGTAATGGCGCACGAGAGCTTGAAATCTTGGATCCTTCAAATTATTATGAAGGGTTTATTATATAGGAATTGGGGATGAAATGAATGGTTGAGATCAATCCCAGAGATAGGGAGATGAACGGTTGAGATCAAAGGGAACTAGAGAAACCATCAGTAAACTCCACCTCTTCATTTGGTAAAGAGGAGATAGAGTTTGGTTGACTGAAGAGCTAATGGTGAGTTACCTTTTTGAACTGAAGAGGTGGGTGAAGTTACCCATGTGGACTGGAGAGAT
>MU228092.1:1624723-1645803 GCA_018584345.1 Thuja plicata | reverse complement strand
AATGGTAATTAATCAATTAAGGTTAATTAATTAAATAAAATTAATTATTTAATTAATTTTGAGAATTTGATTAGATGATTTGGGGAATGAATTTAGAAGAAAATAGATGATTAATTAATGATTAAAACCCATTAATTAATAGATTAAAATTAGTGTTTTTAATGTAAAGTCGCAAGCCTATCCATTTTCAAGTGTCTACATTTGCCCCTCTTTGATGTGATGTGACTTGTCGCAGTGTGTCAAAGATTCTCTGATTTTGATTCTACCCCAGCTTGCCCGGTGATAGTAAGTGTATTTATGCCCCCTTAACAAATTTGAGCGAAAAGTCTCGATATGAGCGTTAATTTGTTGAAACCGCAATTTCTGAATCTGGGTAGCTAACTGATTTTAAAAATGTCTTATATTGCCCTTGATATTGAGACTGGAAGTTTTCGGGGACCGAGAAGAAAAAATCGGACCTTTTTTTTGAAATTAGGGTTTCTAAAAATCCCTATAAGTATCCAAGAGAGCCATTCATTTGTCACATTGCCCTCTCGAAGCTTTTGATTTCGTAGTGAGTCAGTCTTCAGTTTTATGTCTTTTTCCTCCTATTTTTTTACGATGGCGGGCCTTCCTGGTGTGACAGATATATCTGACTGAGTTTGTACCTATCAGAGGCCAACTGGCATAGGACGTCTGGTGATTTTTATTTCTTTTCATGTCATTAATGCCCTCATTTATTACTTTTAAAATTTGTAGTTTTTATTTTTATTTTCTGCTCATTGTGCCGCAATCACCTGCGGTTTAAATGCCGCAATTGCAGCCTGAGTATTGCAAATGATAAGTGTTTCACACTTGACTAGTTTACATGCCACAATTGATGTTTTGTGTTGCATTTGCATGTTCTATTTAACATTTGCATCAGAGTACCGCAGTTTTAGGATTTATTGCCGCAATCACATTTCTTGAACTGTCTGCTTGATTTCTTTGTCTGATATCTATATATTCTAACTTCTGATAGTTTCCTGTATGACTAATACTGATATTTTTCTGATTTATTTCTATGTGCAGTTCACTGAGCGGATTCTGCACTGTCGAGAGTCAAGATTGGCAGGTCTTGTGTATAGGTTCCAGCTCTCAAAGGATGAGAGGTCAGTACTTAGGGACCTGGGTTTGTACTGGATTTGTTATATGCCTAAGATCACGACCAACAGGGGTCTGATCTCCGCTCTTGTAGAGCATTGGAATTTTGAGACATGCACTTTTTGGTTACCCAATGGTGAGTGTACTGTCACACTAGAGGATGTGTACCGCATCCTCTAGCTTCCTATCCAGGGTGCGCTTGTTGAGTATGCCACCCGATCTGGTATTGTGTCTTTGACAGAGCTTTCTCGATTGCCCCAGGATTAGCTTAGATTGTCTAGTGCTTATGATATTCCATGGTCTAGATTTGGTTTGGGCCTCGACAGATTATCTACCTTACTAGGCAGCCTAATTTGTGGCATCTTATGCCCCGATCGTTGACAACGTGGATTTTTTGTCAGTTTTGGTACTGTTCTTCAGAGTATGGTTAGGGAATGTATTGTTTATGCTTGGGGGCCATGCATGTTGGTTCACATGCACTTTCATATATTCTATGTGGCTTACCTTAATGGTAAGTCGCTCGGCTGTGGTGTGACCCTCCTGCAGATATGGGCGTGGGAGCATATTGTTGTATGTCATCCTATTGGTACATGTGCTCTTCCTTCCGATAGGCCATATGTTTATATATATGATGGAGCTATTGTTCAAGCTCATATGGGGAATTTTACATACTGGCGGAAATAGTTAGACATGATTCCTTACTTCATTTGGAGGCCCTATAGAGATTTCCCTGTCTAGGATGGAGAGGACATCCATCTTCCCTTCTGTCGTCAGCGGAGATACATGATTGGTCATGTGATAGACCATGTACATATGATTGACTTTCACAACACCGACAGGGTGTTGCGTCACTTTGGTGAGCGACAAGATGTGTCTGATTCATACGCTTACTTTGCTCGTAGGTCGAGAGACTCTGTTGTCTGGGGTGACGTAGTATCACTTGATGTCGCCCGTACTGAGTTTGCAGGTTTACTTCTTGTTGCATGGACATGGCATTCGACTATTGTAAATGCAGGTTTGTCTTGTTTTCCGATTGTTTATGTAATTTCCTTTCTTATTTTCGATACTTGGTTATCTACTTTGTTATACCCTTGTCTAGCTTTGTTGTGGTGTTGATACTTGAATTTGATCTTTTGCAGGCACCACCCCACAGTATGATGCTCATTGGGTGCAGGCCCAACCAGTTGCATTGACAGATGTCTCTCATCCTATTGCTCAGACTATTATGAGGAGGGCCCGACAGGTAAGGTGAGGGAGGGGAGGTCGGGATGGAGGGAGGGATGGTGGTCGAGGTGGAGGTAGAGGTGGAGGTTGAGATGGTGGACGGGACGGTGGGAGAGATGGTGGTAGGGGGAGGGGAGATGATGGGGGAGATGATCCTGGTCTAGGGGTGCTGGTGGTGGAGTGAGGACCAGAGGTGGACGGAGTGGTGGTCGATCTAGTACTACTAGGGTTGGCTTGAGCACTATCCTAGAGGATGAGGAGGTGATGGAGGAGGAGGCACCCCAGTTGGTGCGGAGAGTTCATCGGTGGATAGGTGCTCTTTTGGCTCTGAGAGAGGAGGATAGAGTAGTGATTGAGGATGTGGATGTTGAGATTGGGGATATAGATGTGGAACCTTTAGATGAGCAGAGTGCAGAGACTGGTTCCTCAACTGATAGTGGCAATACTGGCAGCAGTATGTGCGAGAGCTAGATAGTGATGGTGATGGATTAGGGGATAGGGCTGAGGAGGGATATATGGATGTAGCCATGGGTGATATGGAGGATGATCCCTCAGAGTTGGAGCGGCTCACCCAACAGGTACATGATCTTCAGGCTAGACTTGCTTCTGCCGATGCCTGTGCTACAGCATTGGAGGCCCGGGTTATAGCAGCCGAGTCTAGAGAGTGACAGGCTCGAGCAGAGGTTCAGTCATTTATTGATAGTGTATAGGATGCCTCTCACCGAGATGTGCTTGACCGATATTATAGATCTGGGTGTGATGCCCAAAGAGAGATCGAGTACTGGAGGTGCCATTATGAGGGTGTAGTACCTACAGAGCAGAGGGTACCCAGTTACACAGCTTCCCAAAGATCAAGCAGGGCCCAATGATCACAGAGCAGTGGTATTGGAGCTCCTGGTTCATCCTAGAGACCAGCTTCTGATATGCCACCCTCTTGTCCACCTCTTGGCAAGGGTGGGGGTAGCACATGTTGATCCCATTTATGTATCATGTACCATTTTTGTAGTGATGTCATTTGATATACTCTGAGTAGTATCCATTTTTGTATCCCGACACACTAATATTTATTGATATATATATGTTGATTACCTTCCTTTGTTCAGACTTGCAACCATACATTGTACTCAGATAGTTTGATTTATATGAGATGCAGCTAGTGTTTTTGATGTGACATGCATTGGTTTACTTTCTATATGTATGATTCTACATGATTTTGTGTTCTTAGATGATGAGATGTATATGCAATATGATTCTAATATACAGACTCGTATATGAATGATTTACTTTTCCTATGATATTGACATGTATATGCAGGATGGTGGAAATGAAATGTTTCTGGATGTACGTGATTTATGAATTACCATGTATGCAACTACTATGTTTTTTTCATTTTCTAATGCACTTAAATGGAATGAATGCAATATATTATGCACAAAATATCTGAGTATGCATGTGTTATTTAGAAAGAAGTTAGTTTGGAATGTGATCTCTGAGATTGATTGATAGATATGGAATGATAGAAAGGAAATTTTTGCTTTTTATGATAGATATGATTTGATAGAAATGATGAATGTCCCAAGTCGTTGCCCCTGTTTCCAATATTTGTCATCATTGCATCTTTTTTTGTATTTTCTAAAATTTCAAAGAGAGTCTAATGTATCCAGATCACATACCACCTGGATACCACTATGACCTCTTGATAAGTGGAAGGAGTAGAGAGATTGAATAGAAAGAGAACCTAGTGCACCCAAATATTGACCATCTAGGTTCACCTATGTTCCCTGTTTGAAAAGAAAGAGATCCAAAAGCACCCAGATATTGACCATCTGGATACCGCTTTGTCCTTTAAATAAAAAACTTGAAATAAAGGAACCAAGATAGAACTCCTATGCACCCAGAGTCCATCTGGATAACACCGCGAGCTCTTGATTCCAAAATGGAAAGCCAGAGAAAACAAGATAGAGCTCCTACGCCCCTAGAGTCCATCTGGATAGCATCATGAGATCTTGTTTGTAACATGAAGGGAAAGACCATTAAAACCAAGATAGAACTCCAACACACTCAGAGTCCATCTGAATAGCGCTGCGAGCTCTTGATTCTATAAACCAAACAAGCAAATAAAAAGAGAAGGAATGTCCAATTCTTTCCCAGGGTTAAGCTCAGATCATGGAACTAGGCGGCTTCCAGATAAGTGACAGCGCCTACCACATTTATCCTAAATCATCATGGCCCTGAAATTGAAGTGAACATTCAATAGATAACAATCAAAGAAAATAAGTCATGATCTATCATAGCTACTCTCCTCACGTGGTGGATCTTGGAGTAGTGTAAGAACATAATTGCAAAATATAGATTGACATCTGACCGACAGACTGACCTAGTCAACATTTTTTTTTGGATGGTTCTTTGATGCAGTTGGATTCTCTTGATTGGCTAGACTCTTTAGATAGGCTTGATTGGCTTGATTGCTTGAGTGTGTCTGGTTTCGATAATAGATTACTCATATAAGATTGACCTGTCTGGTTTGAGCGTATCCATCATCGTGTAAGATGATTGATATGATTTGATTGATTTATTGTGATCATGTTGGTAGCTGATCAAGCTGTGACATATGGGCCCCATGCTGATTCGCAAAGCTCATGATTGTGACAATTCATAGATTGGCTTCGTCGCCAGTTGCTTGTTGATTGATTTGATAAATTGATAAAGCTCTATCAGATGAGCCTAATGCTGATTTGCAAAGCTCATGATTGTGACATTGATTGACTGGGTGTGATTTCCCTCTGCTCTCTTGATAACCAAGTTGGTTTTATTGCTTGGGATTTTGCAATTTTTTTATTGTTTTTTGATGAAGATTGATTTTCTCAGAACATTTTGATCTTTTAAGGATTTTTTATGAGTTTTTTCAAATTTTTTGGACTTTTCAGGATATTTAGAATCGCCCCCTAGTTTGGTGGAGCTATATTAACCATGGGTAAGTGCTTGGTACTCAGAGGGGAATGTGCTTCTGGATATAGCTTGGGTAGTCAGTCTTGCATTTGAAATATGCTCAAACTCTTGGAGTTCATTGATGGTGAAGCTGGATTTGAACACTTGGTGCTTGTTTGCCAGGTTTTCACCAAGGTACCTACTCAATAGCGCCTATTTGCCAGGTTTTCACTGAGAGAGTGATTTTGTTTCTCTTTACTTTTTTTCTTTTTTTGATTTTTTTGTTTGTCACCAAGGCGCTTGATTGCCAAGTTTTCACCAAGGTAACATTTTGTATTTTCTGATTTTTTTTGGTATTTTCTGGATATGTAGATAGGTTCCTTAACCATAGAGACCTCGAGGGTAGAATATCTTGAGATGCATGTTGTTGATGTATCCAGGGAGCTGATCTCCTTCTGGTGTCGCCAATATGAATGCCCCACTCTGAGTAGAGATGAGAATGACAAATGGTCCTAGCCAATTAGGCTCAAACTTTCTGGGTTTGACTCGCTCTACTTGGTTCTTTTGATTTTCCATGAGGACAAGGTCTCCTACCTCAAATGTTCATAGCTTCACCTTCTTGTAATAGTTTCTTCTAAGGTGATTCGGATAGCCTTGTAAGTGGTTGAAGGCATGTTTTCTTCTTTCATTGAGTAACTCCAGTTCACTGAGCCTTGCTACTCTGTAGTCTTCATATAAAACCAGGTTCTTTAATGATATCCTCAGGGATGGGATTTCCACTTCGAGGGGTGATACCACCTCTGATACATAGACTAGGGAGAAAGGAGTGGCTCCTGTAGGTGTTCTCACACTAGTTTTGTATGCCCATAATGTGGGACTAAGCTATAAATGCCAGTCTTGCCCTGATTTGTTCACTGTTTTCTTCAAGATTTTCAAGATTGTCTTATTGGTAGCTCCGGCTTGGCCATTCCCTCGAGGATAATAAAATGAGGAGAACCCCTGCTTGATATGGAATTGTTCACATAGCTCTTCAACATCCTTATTCTGGAAAGGTATACCATGATCTGTCAGGATAGTTTGAGGGATCCCGTATCGACAGATAATGTGGTTAAGTATGAACATTGTTATATGCTTTCCAGTTATGTAAGTGAGGGGAATTGCTTCCACCCACTTGGTGAAGTACTATGTTGCGGCTATGATGTATTTGTGTCCATTTGTCGAAGAAGGTGTAATTTTTCCCACTAGGTCAAATCCCCACATGGAAAATGGCAATGGTGATGTGATAGGATTTAGTTCCTGGCAAGAGGTCTCCATGAATTTGACACTGTCTAAACCTTTGTACATGTTTGTGTGCATCTGTCTCTATTGTGGGCCAATAGTATCCCATGTGGATGATCTTCTTAGCTAAGTTGTTGCCACCTCTGTGGGTTCCACATATTCCTTCATGTACCTCGTACAAAGATTTCTGGGATTCTGTGGAAGTGATACATCATAGTAGCATTCCATCTAGACTTCATCTGTATAAAGTATTTGAGAGGATGGTATACCTAGAGGCTTGGTGGATGAGGGATTTTCTCTGGTTCCTAGACAAGTTGGGAGGTAAGAAACTATTTTGGAGATAGTTATAGACATCTTGGTACCATGGGGATTCAAGACCAACAAGGACGCATGCTAATTCTGTGATGGACGCCTGATGTGATGGAACCAAGAGTTGCTCTACTAGAAATTGGAATCTTGTTACATTTCTTGGCATATCAATCAATGATGCTATGGTATCCATCACATCTGCAACTTTGTTTTGTGCTTGTGGTACTTGCTCAAAGATGTAATGGAACTTGGTTCGTAGTGTTTCCATCCGTGCTCTATATGGTATGAGCTTCTCATCTTTGGTCGTATAATCATTGTTGACTTGATTGATGATCAACTGTGAGTCTCCAAAGACCTTAAGGTTCTTGATTCTCCAATGAATTGTTATTTTTAGACCGATGACTAGTGCTTCATATTATTCTATGTTGTTTGTGCATGGGAAGTTGAGCCAAAAAGACTTTGGAATTGTATCATGATTTGGAGTGATAAGCACTATCCCTGCCCCCACACCATGGTTCGTGCATGACCCATCAAAATATAGTTGCCATACCTTGATCGCTGGTTGTAGTGTCATAATAGATTCGTTAGGAAAGTCAGAAATAATAGGCTGATGGTCCTGAATGGGTGCCTCTGCTAATTGATCTGTGATCACTTGCCCTTTGATGGCCTTTCTATCTATGTACTCAATGTCAAACTCACTTAGGATCATTACCCACTTCACAAGTCTTCCTGCGAGCATTGCTTTTCTTAGGAGGTACTTTAAAGGATCAATTTGGTTTGGTGACTCAACATATTATATCTTAGCTTTCGAGAAGCGAAGACAACTGCAAGGCATGACTTTTCAATTGGCATATAGTTGAGCTCATATCCAACCAATGTTCTACTTAGATAGTAGATGGCCCTTTCTTTATCTGCGTCATTATGTTGTGCCAAGAGTACACCTAATGCTGACTCTGTTGCTGAGATATACAGAAGCAATGGTCTACCTTGTACTGGTGGCACCAATATAGGAGATTTGAGGAGGTAGTCCTTGAATATTTGGAATGCTTGTTCGCATTGCTCGGTCCATGTGAATTTGACATCTTTGTGCAGTAGATGTTGGAATGGGTGACACTTGTCTGCTAGCTGAGCTATGAAGTGCCTGATTGATGGAGCCATCCTTGTAACCCTCTTAGTTTCCTTAGGTTTGATGGTGAAGGTATGTCCAATATTGCTTTGACTTTCTCTGGGTCTACTTCGATGCCTCTATGTGACACTATGAACCCTAGTAGCTTTCTTGCTGTGACACCGAATGCACATTTCTTTGGGTTTAGACGAACCTTGAATTCTTGCATTTTGTCAAAGATTGGTCCCAATACTTGTAGATGATCCTTGCGAAGCATTGACTTGGCTAGTATGGCATCCACATATTCTTTCATTGTTTTGTGGATGAGATCATGAAATATAGTTGTCATAGCCCTTTGATATGTCACGCCAACATTTTTGAGGCCAAATGACATGACGTTCCAACAGTAAGTGCCCCAAGGACATGTAAAATTTGTTTTATGTTGATCCTCTGGTGCAATCCCTATCTGATTATACCCTGAAAAGCCATCCATGAGTGATAGCATTTGATGTCCATCGGTTAGATCTACTATCATATCAATGTTAGGTAAGGGAAAGTCATCCTTGGGACAAGCTATGTTGAGATCTCTGAAGTCTGTGCAAATTTGTATCTGACCATTGTGCTTTGTAACTGCCACCAAGTTAGATATCCAGTCTACTTATGGTATTTGTCTTATGAATTTGGCATCTAGAAGCTTTTTCAACTCTGCCTTGACTAGCAATGCAACATGGGGATGCATCTTTCTCAGCTTCTGCTTGATAGGTTTGGCATTGGGTAGCAACGGGAGATGGTGTAGTACTAGCTTTGGATCTAACCCTGGCATGTATGAGTAGGACCATGCAAAATTAATCATCCTTGCTTTAAAGAATTTGATAAACTTTTCTCGCTCCTCAGGGGTGAGTGATTTTGCCAAGTATATGTTCTTTGGGTTCTTGTCATCTCCCAAATTGACTTCCTCTATTTCTTCTACTAATAATGTTGATTTCTCCTTTGTCAAGGGGAGGAAGTTCTTCTTTCCATCTTCTAGCACCTTAGTGAGGTTTTCACTAGAAGATACGTCTTGTTTTAGCTTTTTATCATTCTTTTGTTCTTTTTTATTTTGTGGACTAGAAAGAGGAGACGCCTCCCTGAAATATGTCACTCTGTCGAGGTCAATTGAGAATCCTGCCTTGTGGTCTCATGATGGAATGCCTTCCCTAAGTCCCATGAAATCAACAATAGCCTCATCGTTCCTGAAGACATCTAAATCAGGGGGTCCTTGTTGATCCCACTCTATTAGCTCTGGGTGTACAAGACAGATACTTTCATGGTTGTCTGAATCTGGTTGACTGAAAGGGACTACATATATGGTTCCTACAAAACTGGACTGTGATGTGGACACACCACTTGAGGTTTGATAAATGACATGCTTATCTATGCAGGGTTGTTCAGCAATGGATAGTTGGTCAAATAAGTCTTCTAGGTTTATGATAGTGTCTGACCGAGGGGAATAATCTAGGATTGATGGTTCAGAGTCATGAAAGAATCTCCACTCATACTCATGGGAGTCAGTCTCAATAAAATGCTCATCAGATGTCTCACTTCCTTCATTATCATCAATTTCTATGTGGAGGTCTATTCAGGTTTGTGTGGTTCCCTCTTCGGCGGGCAACAACTATGCTAATATGTTTCTTATCAAGACATGTTCTGTGTTGTGCCCCCGGTTCATCTCTGCTATTTGTTCTTGATTGAATTGAATGTCTTGGATCATAGGACTTGTTCTTTGTTGTCCATAACCCAACCCTCTCGTGTTTCTTTGGGTTGGAGGGAGAGACAATTCCATTATGCCTTGTTGTCTTTCCCCCAGGCTAGTTGTACCATCATACCTGAATCTTTGTAATATTGTATAACCATTACCATAGTTCGACAAGGGTAGGGTTTGTCTGATTGTTTCTTGTGGGTCTTGGTATAACCATGTACTGATATCTTGTTCAAATGGATTTTTCTTCCTCTATGTCTCCCCATCAGACAAAGATCATGGGCGAACATCTGAATAAAACAGGCTGTGGAGTTTCTGTTGTAATAACAGGTTGTGGCATGCCATAAGTTCTTGGGTTCTAAGGAATGTGTGTGATGGTGAAAGCCTCTTCATATCTGTACCCACCACAACCTTTGTCAGTGATGGATATTTTGTCCGCTTTCCGTGTGACATCCTTAAGATTTGAATCTGAAGAGGGAATATTTGCATCTTGGTTAATGACTATCTTTCCTGCTGTCCATGTGACATCCTTGGGATTTGAATCTGAAGAGGATGGGATGCTTGCATCTTGGTTTGAGGGTACCTAGTTATCAATGCTGATTTGGTCAGCATTACAATATTGGAAAGGATTGCGGTCTCCCTCTATGATGATTTCCTCTCCCTGGTGTGGGTACTTGATGCATTGATGGTATGTCAAAGGTACGGCTTGAATTTCATGTATCCAAGGTCTCCCTAGTAGCATGTTGTATCCCAACTCCAGATCCAGGATCTAGAAGGGAGTGTTTTTTACCACTAGACCGATATGGACAGGTAGAATGATAATACCTTTAGAGGACCTTTCCTCTTCATCATAAGCTCTGATATTTATCCTTATTGTGACATCAATGCTTGATTCTGAATATCCCAGTTGCTTGATTAACTTTAGATTACATATGTTTAACCCAGCTCCACCATCAATAAGGACCCTACGGATAGCGCTTTTGTGGACTTGGACAAGTAAGTGCAAAGGATCATTATGCAGGGGTTTATGCGGTGGCACATCATGGTCTGTGAATGTGGCATGTTTGTTAGCAGCTATATGGTTAACCATCATTTGGAAGATCTCAGGTGTTATGTCCCTTGGGACAGCTGCATTTTGAAGGGCTTGGTCAAGTGCCAGTTTATGCTGTGGAGATATGCGCAATAGGTCAAACATGGAGATCTAGGTAGGTGTGCGCTTTAGTTGATCTACTATGCTCAGTTGTGGATCTGAGTTTGCTTTAGGATTGGCAGATACAATAGACAAGGATGGTACTCTTTGCAAGATGACTTTGGCACAACGCGTTGTTGCAGCACATTTGTTACTTTGGTCTTTGATAGTGATCATAGCCACATGGCTATCTGAAGGATTGAGGCAATTAATAACATTATCACTGTTGGCATATGTATAGTTAACTTGTTTTGCCTGTCCACCAGATCCGGAGGATTTTCCCTTGTTGTGATCATGAAAGGTATCGTTGAAGATAGTGTGATCAGTTATGCCTATGGTTTGGGTATCTATCACATCGATGGTCCCTGTGTCAATTAAGTCTTGGATAGCGTGTTTCAATCGTTAACAGTTGGATGTTTTATGTCCTTTCACCCAATGAAACTCGCAGAAGTCCTTGTCATTATACCACCTTGGTTTGTTTGCATCCTATTCAAAGTCCCTAATTTATGGGAGAGTGTTAGTGTTTGATTGTATCAACTTGCATAAAGCTAATTCTATCAGCTCTCCCAATGGTGTGAAATCTTGTTGCTGGAATTGAAACCGTGGTTTGCATTGATTCTGTTGTTGACTATTTGACACAGCGGCCGCTTGTACAGGGGGAGGTTGGTTTTGGGTGTATGCTTGTTGAGTGGGCCCTGTGGGTTTTTGGTTGGCCACAGGTGTGCCTTGCAATGACACCTTGGGTTGTGCATAGTTGACTATCTTCACATCAATGACACCATCGCTAGTGACATTTTTGTTTTTGTTCCACCACTTAGCTTTGTCCATTGCATTTTGTTAGTATTCATTTGTGTGGGATCTATAAGGATTCCTCGTTTGACTAAGTTCTGCTCACAACAAACTCCTCGTTTGATGAGTTGTGTGAAGTTTGAATCTAACTGTAACTCTGTTGTGAATCACATGTCTGGAATAAGGTTGTCAACAAACATGGCTATTAGGTCTTGTTTGGGCACATCATATGTTATGCAGTTTGCCGCATTCCTCCATCTCTGTAGGAACTTCACAAAAGACTCTCCATCCTTCTGTTTGATATCGCAAAGGTCCTTGATGCTAACCTTGCGCTCGATGTTATGATGGAAGTGAGCTATGAAGTTTTCAGCCAGTTCTCCCCAAGACTGAATGCCACGAGGTAAATGTGATAACCATTCCATTACTGGTCCAGCCAAGCTTTGTGGGAACAGTTGCATTAAATATGTCTCATCATGGGCGACTTCGACGCAACTAGCAAAAAACTCTCGGATATGTTCAATAGGGTTGGTATTGCCCCTATATTTGTCAAATTTCAGTACCGAGAAGTGATTTGGGAATAGAGACATGTGGAGAGAATGGTTAAGGGGGTATGGGTATAAATCCTCTGTGGTGTAGGGTTTAGTTTGCCCTTGATTTTGCATATCCATAATTTGGGTTTGAAGGGTTTGCATTTGCTGCAATAACATGTTCATTTGATATTGAGGTTGGTGTGTGAGGACATTCCTCTGTGTTGTAGTGGGTATGAGGCTGCGCCTCTGTGTCCCTTGAGTAGGAACATAGGATTTCATCCTGGGGACTTGATATTGATTTCCCACCGAGTGATTTGGAAATGGGGGCACATGAGTAGCCCATGGTGGGTTTTGATGTGTTTGTTGTTGTGATTGAAACTGGGGTTAATACTGATACTGCTGAGGTTGGGGTTGAAGCTGGGGTTGTTGTTGCTGAGGTTGGAATTGAGGCAACTAAAGCTAGGATTGTTGTTGCAGAGGTTGGATTTGAGGCAATTGAAGTTGGGGTTGTTGTTGCGGGTTTTGGATTTGAGGCAACTGAAGCTGGGGTTGTTGTTGCGAAGGTTGGATTTGAGGCAACTGAAGCTATGGTTGTTGTTGCTGAGGTTGGAATTGAGGCAACTGAAGCTAGGGTTGTTGTTGCGGAGGCCAGATTTGAGGCAACTAAAGCTGGGGTTGTTGTTGCGGAGGTTGGATTTGAGGCAACTGAAGCTGGGGTTGTTGTTGTGGGGGTTGGATTTGAGGCAATTGAAGCTGGGGTTGTTATTGCGGAGGTTGGATTTGAGGCAACTAAAGTTGAGGTTGTTGTTGTAGAGGTTGGATTGAGGTCAGAATGGGCAAAGGTGTAGCCTTGGGTGGGCATTGACTATAAGTTGTACCTCTAGAGATGGATCCTTGTGTGTATGAAGTGTTGATCCCAAGACTACTATGAATTGACTGTAGCAGCAGCATAGTTTCAGAAAAGTTGGTGTTTGATGTAGGTTGAGAGTTTGATTGCCCCGACCATGTGACTAAAGGTGGGAACATACTAGTAACCACAGGTGCACTCAGTTACGATCCTGTCGTGTTTTGAGTGGAAGATGTGCTGGCCTGGTTTGTGTCATTGGTTTGACTGGGTATCGTCCATGTCAAAGTGGGTAATACCAATGGTGGGAAGATTTGAGAGACAACAAGCAGTATCTGAGGAGGCTAAGTAGTGTTTTGACCCGCGAGAGGGTTTTCAGGCCATATGGTCGATACACTGAATTCAGCGGGGAGTTTGACTCCCTTCTTTATCAGCATGGCTAAGAAGCGTTCAAGGTTCCTCTCTACAACAGTATCAAATACTTGTGTGGAATAAGCATCTTTCTCTATATCCTCTAGTTCCTCTTCTGTGACATTTTGGAAAAGAGCTGCCCCACGGGGTTGTTCAATGAACAGAGTAGAACTGGTGTTTACAAAAGGATCGTTCTCTTGCTCTATTTCCCAAGCGGGGAATCGGTTGATATATGACTCATCAAGTTGTGTTCTGGCCTTAGACCTTGTGTAAGGCCCTCCATGAGGTGTTTGAGACATAGTGTGGTCCAGGTTTTTTTAACAAAAACAAGTGATATAAAGCAAACAAGGAAGAAAAATTCTTTCTAAGGAAGTCTGAGTTATGTTTTGGACAAGGGTAATTCTCAGGACAAATTTTGATATATCTTGATCTCAAAGTGGTGATGATGTAAAAAGATGGGATTTGTCGACCTTTGCCTTGGACAAAGTCACTTTGATAAAGATGATGATGTTTGATATGATGAGATCAAGGTATTTTGAGTTTGAGCTTTCGAACTAACAATGTTTTAGACAATAATCGTGCTTTTTAGAGAAGGGATGATCTTTAATGTTTAGAGATTCACACAATGTTCTTCACATTTTCCTGGGATAGACACTAGTTTTAGACACCAAATGAAGAGTTCTTTCAAGGTTTTTTAGGTCAAAATAGGAATAAAGTATCTCTGGTCAATTGTTGTACAACTCCACCGATTGTGGTAGTTTGTTACCGATTGCGGTAATAAACAAGATGATTGCGGCAATAAACAAGTTAATTACGACAAACTTCCTTCAATTGTGGCACAATGCGGGCAATTGCAGTAAATGAGAAACAGTCTCAAAAAGACTAAAAGATGGGTATCACTGCTTGACAATTTTGAAATTTTTGGAACAATGCTTCTGATTTGCAAGACAGTTCACGTTTGACAACCCTAGACTTTAACACATTTGACTTGTTTTTGACAGTTTGGATGTTTTGTTTTGCCTTTTCAGAAACTAATCAAGGAAACAAGCACAATAGACATTGTGTTTTGAAGAATGAAGACTAACAATGTGTATGTTCTACAACTTTTTCAAGTTGCATGGTTATCACAAGGTCTCAACAATGAACAGTCAGATTAATCTAGGTCAATGGCATCAGAATACAATGTTATAGGCCCAATGCTTGAATGTTCGTTAGCTCACACAATAGGACACGAAGGTCCACGACGTAGGTGCCCGTGTTTTTGTCATTTCCAGGTATTGTTGCCATGGAGTGAAGATCTCTTTCACTACACAAATACCATGGGACACATATGTTGGAGATCTTGGGTGGAAATTTTGCAACCCCTTGCACTATAATAAGGTACCTGTTCGGAGGTAAAACAGGTTGGCCTTTAATTAATCAAGGTTGTAGTAAGGGTCTGTGGTGTCTCTCCAATCGGTTTGTACGTGTGTGACTCACTTAAGAGCCTAGTTGATCACGCTGGCTCCTTAGGGATATTCACCCGATCTAGACTATTACCAACACACCTTGCCCAAGCTTGGCTAGATAAGACAGAACTTTGGTTCGCGCCTTGTTTATATACCGATCAGAAGGATTACCGGTTTAAGGTCATTCTCCGAGGAAGAAGCGCATTCCCCGGATAGGCCTTTCTAAAAAAATATAAAGGTTTCTAATCTAACAGTTTGTGCAAATGCACCCAAAACTCCAGACACAAGGTAAATCAATTAAACTCCAAAATTTTGAAATGTAAACTAAGCTACACCACCATACAAGCACAAATATTCAATTTTAAGCCCAAAAGTAGGTGTTGATTGCTTGTTCAATTTTAATGCACCAATTTGAAAGATTTTTTGCTTTACTCAATTTTAGTCCCCACGTCAATTTTAAGCCCAAATCTGAAGTGTGAAATGTGAGATGTTTGACAAACACTATTCTTTTTAAACACCAATTTGACAAGTGAATTCCTTTTAGTTTGCTTTGCTTAAACAGGTTAGTATCAAAAAGGTTTTTTGCAAAATGAGAGTATATGTAACTTTGAAATAATGAATGATACTTACCGACAACTTACCCTTCCTATTTGTGGGAACCCGTCATCCAACAACAAAATAAATAAATATCAGATCTTTAGATTGCAAGATAAAGAATTTTGTCCCCGATGCACAATTTTGCAGGGGATTGTGGTAATGCACAAGCAATTACGGTAAATAACAGGCGATTGCGGCCTAGAAATATTAATTGTGGAAAAACACTTTCACTTGCGGTAAAGCACAATCAGTTGTGGTCTATATCTGTCAATTGTGGCACAATTCTTCTGATTGCGATACCAGTGGATCAATTGTGGCAAAATATAGAAAAGAAAGAGACCCAGAAGATGACATAAAATAAATGCGGAAACCTACAATCGATTGCGGTATTAAACCAGTCGATTGTGGCACAATTTCGTCAATTGCGGTAAAATACCAACAATTGCGAAATAACACAGATATCAAAAAAATACAAATTTTTAGGTTTGCGACCGTATGATTGTGGTTGATCAATTTTGTTTGTCGTCTACAAGAGATAATTAGGCTATTTGCTTCACGTCGGGTTCACCAAAATGTACGCGTCCTTTAGTGATTCATGGTTCCCAAGCTTTCCAAAGCCAAGGGTTAGTAGCAAAGGTTTTACAAATGATGCAAATTAAGCACACAAGAACTACTAAAACAAATAACTTGAAATGTAACCAATAAAATGTACAAGCACAAGAAATGAAAATAAATGAATGCAAACCCTGAAGCGCTTGAAGCTTCTATTGTCTCTCTCTACTCCTTCTGAAATGCTATTCTTGATGCTCAGTATTGGTGTGGGCAGCGTCTGTGACTTGAGAAGTGTCGAGAATTTGCTAATTGAAACGAGTGTGTGATCGCAAGATGGCTTGAATGCTAGAACCAAACTGACATAGTAATGGCACACGAGAGCTTGAAATCCTGGATCCTTCAAATGGTTATGAAGGGTTTATTATATAGGAATTGGGGATGAAATTAACGGTTGAGATCAATCCTAGAGATAGGGAGATGAACGGTTGAGATCAAAGGGAACTGGAGAAGCCATCAGTAAACTCCACCTCTTCATTTGGTAAAGAGGAGATAGAGTTTGGTTGACTGGAGAGCTAATGGTGAGTTACCTTTCTGAACTAAGGAGGTGGGTGAAGTTATCCATGTGGAATGGAGAGATGGGTGGAGTAACCCATGTGATCTGATTAGAGTTATCTCTTTGAAGATAAATGAATATTTAATTCATTTATTTAAATAAAGTTTTTAACATGTGAAATAATTGAATTCTTTTTTATTTAGAATTGCTTTATTGAATGAAATTAAATTAATTTAATTGGAAGAATTTAATAATTAAGTTTAAATATTTGAATTTAAACTATAGGAAATTGAGTTTAATTAATTAATTAATGGTAATTAGTCAGTTAAGGTTAATTAATTAAATATAATTAATTAATTTTGAGAATTTGATTAGATGATTTAGGGAATGAATTTAGAAGAAAATAGATGATTAATTAATGATTAAAAACCATTAATTAATAGATGAAAATTAGTGTTTTTAATGTAAAGTCTCAAGCCTGTCCATTTTCAGGTGTCTACATCAGGTTCATGGGTGCTTTTCCAGACGGCATGTCCGGTGATCGATTCTTGCACCATGTTTGAGTTTGGGTTCTTTAAAGTGAGGATCTCGGTCACGGTAGCTTCTTTCTCCCATTTCAGTTTCAATACTTTCTTGGCATATTTAGGCATATGATCTAAACTTAGCTACAACATTGATTCAATCTGGGCCAGACACATTACGTATGCTACAGTAAAATATTCTTTATTCTTCTCTGAGTCCACGATTGTCTTGAATATTTTGATGGCTTCTTTTGTCTTTAGCCCGTAAAGACCTGGTTGCCAATCAAAAGTCAGATTCATGACTTTGTTTCCACTTTCAAGATTACCTTGTATGTCACCGATTTTGTATTCCTAGCCCTTCATATCTGCCACTAAAGCCCTGAGGATGGACATTCTCCATTGAACGATCTTCTTTAGAATGAAAAAACTGACATTCATCTGGCATCAACTTGAGTGACTACTCTGCTAGGAACTTGAGAGTTTCGTGTTTTTCTATTACAATCATTTTCTTCAGCAAGACTCCCCATTTATTCTCTTCTATCACCCAGTGTAGATTTTGAGTTTGAATTTCCCCAATTAGGGCATGTGCATCAAGGTGTAAATTCCTTGATGTACTTGCATCCATTTTTTGTAACATTTTCAATCTAATCATCTATTGCAATTACCAATGATTTGCCTTATTGGATTTGGCTCAAAAAATTCTTATTTTTGGGAGATGTAGGATCAAAAATATGCAGGGCTTGAGCTATTGGAAGTGGGCCGAAACAATTAAAGTTATCAATGAAATCTCCCAAGATTCTGATAGTATTCTTCATTTCTTTCTTCTCTCTATCATCCTTCTCGGATTGGGTGAGTATTTCTTGAGAAGATTGCTTGAAAAAGTGATTGTTGATTTCTCTATTCATGGCGCCTAACTGCACCTTTGTGATTTTGAAGTCCTCGGTAGAAGGCTCTTTGTCTTCATCTTTCGGCTTGTAAGCTGCGATCTCCACTGTCCACATGCCATTTTTTGCGTTAGTTATAAGTCTAGCCTTAGTTTTTGCCTTCTTGAGTTTAGGTGTCTTATTTGTGTGCTTGGTGACCATATCTTTGATCGGGAGGGATACAGGAACAAAAATGCATTTCTTACTGATAGAAGTAGTTAACCACTTGGGGGTTGAACTTGGTGCAGATTTATCCTCCAATCCTTTGGCAGGGGTGTTCAACAACTCTGTGTCCAAGTTCCCAAGCTGAAAAATATTTGTGTTCATCTCTTCAACCTCCAGGATCTCATCATTTTGTTCTCCTTCTTTTTCCTTTTCAAGGTCAACAAGTATGAATGTGTCGCTGTCTATTTTTTTTTCACCCGAGATCTTCTGTATGACCTTGTCAACCTAGGCACAGGTAGAGTAGGAGTTGGAGTGGTTGAGGACTTATGACTTGAGGATTTTCCACCTTTACCTGCATCATCAATGGCACAAGAGGAGTCAGAAATAGTTTGGGGTGACTTTGAAAGGGTCTTTTTATTACTGACAAAGTTGGTCCCATGGGGTTTCATCATTTTGTTTTTATTAATCTAGCTCTCTATAATTTTGATAATTCCCCTGGTTCTTTGATGAATATTATCTTCCTCCTCCTTGTCCCAATCTATTTCTATTTCCTTTTTTTCATCTGATTCTGAGAATCCTAGTTCCAATAGGTCAGAACCTTCATCTACTACACCTTCAAAATTTATTTTGATCTGCAAAGTGACAATTTGAGAAAGTAGCATCCTTGAATGCCCTCTTCCTATTACCTGTGCTTCATCTTGACAGTCTTCCCAGAAATCTTCTAATTATGGAATAGATAGGTGAGCTCTTGAATCTAGGCTCTTTGCAAAGCCTTTATTGTCATAGCTTTTCCTTTTAGTGTAATATTTAAAATTAAAGCTTCGCATATCACTTCCAACGCTTAGTGCGTCTGACATTGAACCACACTGTAGGATCCCTAATTTGATAGGAAAGAGCTCTTCCCACTTTTCTTTTGGTTGAAACTTTTTGACCACTACTAAAAGTTGTCGACATATTTCTGCTATAACAAAAAAATCTAAGTATAACCTAGGAAGTTTGATAGGTTCTTCAAAACCACCAATTCTAATGTAGCTCAAAAGAGGGAATTGAATGTAAAAACTACCAAATCTCTTGACCAAAGCTTGGGCATCCTCAGAAAACCTTTTACTTCACATGTTAGATAATTCAAAATAAAGCTCCCCTAGAAAACATCACGAACTTTCTTAAAATCTTGCAAAACATTTTCCTTCTACAGAAGAGGATAATAATCATATATAGTGATATCTTCTACATATGGTTCATGCGGAAGGCCCTTTATTTACCCAACACAAGCAAGACAATAAATTAAATAAGAAGACATAAATAAATTCTGCCCATAAATTTGCGCCATGTTAAGTTGTTCTCTCATTGATTCTGCAATAAACTCACTCTAGTCTAACTGTTGCTTCCCATCCAATATAATTTGCACATAATAGTAAATCCATTCACCAAAATCATATGCCTTATTTGAACCTCTAACTCTATGAAGAAGGAGCATGATATCGTGTACATGAGGTTTCATATGGTTTTATTGGGATTTTTAGGCAACCTAGAACCACCTCATTGGGGTTTTAACAAGCAGTATTTGGCCACATTATTCACGTGCCTTTCTTTGTCTTCATTTAATTTCACAATGGCTTGGGTGGGGAAGAAGTCTACAAAACTATCTCCTTGGATCTTAAAGATTGATGTTGTCATCTCCCTATTTATGGCCAGAAGGGTTTCACCATTTCTTCTATTAATGGTCTATGAGATAGGGTCATATCTTGCTATACATTCCCTAACCAACTCGAGAGAAGGAGTTGGAGGTGGGAAAGTTGTCGCCTCTAGCAAGCCGCTGCTCACAATTTCAAGAATGTAGGGTTCACCCATATTATTGGACAATCTTTCCTTCAATTATTCTAAATCTACTCCACATAAATCAGCATCACTAATAATCAGACCTTCGTGTGCTAAGCTGAAAACATTTCTAAAAAGATGCACGGTTGACTTCATGATTTACTAACTGGAAAACCAACAACACTAGGGGGCTAGATAAACTCACAACTTCACAAATTTAAACAGAAGCGGAAAAGAACTCACCTCAAAGTCGCAAACCAAATTCACCACTGCTGAAACTTGTTATGTTGCTCCAACTTATTAAAATAACTGAGACAAAGGATAAAAAAGATTACCAATTCTCTTTCAAATGTCGAGGAGCCAAATACGACATTAAATTTGGCATTATGTTATATAATGTGGCTTTACAGGGATTTGACATCCGCACGAGAGTATTTAATTCATGTAAGTGCGAGCTTACACAAAGGTTGATTTGTCATAATTACCCTTTTTCATTTGGCAGTGACGTGATGTCACTCCCAAGTCTGACAAGATCTTTGGACAATTTGGCATTAACTAACCATCATTTCATGCATCATTCCCTACACTGTTCGGAGAGTCTGAATACCTTTGAATAAAATTCAAGTCTATTCAAGAGGTTCATGGAATACTCCTAGGAGAAATTCTTTTTTGAACTCAAATGTACTGGTGGAACACCGTTGAACTACTTTGAACAAAGTTTGAAGTGGTTCAGCACATATAACTTTTCTGCCTTTTTCTCTCGCATGTTCAAAATTCCTTTCTTTCAACAGCTACAAAATACTTAGAAAAATTGTTAGTTAAAAAGACTCAGACACGACTCGAGTGTGTTGAACTTACTTGAACTCCCTTGAACTTTGTTCACTGAGGTTCAACAAGTTCACAGAATTTAGAGGGAAAAGGGAAAAATATTGACAAGGGTCTAAAACGACTTTAAACAAATGATTTTTGGTTGAACCAAGGATTACTGAAGATCCCAAACTAGGAGAACCAAGGATAATTAAACTTGATAGGAATT
>MU228092.1:1599271-1624536 GCA_018584345.1 Thuja plicata | reverse complement strand
ATATCGACTACCGTTGTCATATATTATATGTGATTCGATTACTATATCGACTATCTTTAAAGCAGGAGCATCCTGGGGTAGTTGGTAATCCTGTGTCACCAAAAACATGTTTTGGTTTGATGTTGATTTGTTGCTTGGGAGCTCGGTAATATGGTCGGTAACTGCCTTGGAGTTCCTTGTTGGGGTGCTCGGTTACCTATTGGATCAGTTTCTTGTGGCTGAGTCTTGGTGACTGGGTCTCAGTTACCAGGTGGTGTTTGGTGTTGCTCGGTGGTGTCTGTTCGGTGGAGCTCGACTCGGTTGTGCCTCTCACTGAGTGGTTTGTTTCGGTGTTCTTGATCACCGATGGGGTTTATGCTATCTATGGGGCTGGCCGAATGGTGCATTTAATTTGTGGTTGCATGTGGGGGATGTGAGGGCTTATATCTTGTTTGGTTCACTCTCCTATGCGTATTTAATGACCATTGGAGGCCGACTGATGGATAACTCGTTGGTTGTGTGTTCTTGATGCCGACTTGTGTTTTATTTAGTTATTTCATTTGTAATGCTGAATTTTGGCAAGTTTGTATAAAAGAGAGTCTAGGTTGATGTTTAGGAGGGAGGAACATGAGGAGACAAAGAGAAGATAGTGAATAGTAAGCTGATAAGAAGAAGAACTATAAGTTGTTGCAGATAGTTGTAAGTGGGTAGATAGAAATAAAATTTTGCTTGGAGGCTTGTGAGCATAAGTTTAGATATGGTTTCTTCCACTTAGTTATAGGGTAGACTGGAAGTATTGGATCATGTGTGATCTTGTTGATGCTTTTGTTGTTTTGGCCCTAACTGGGAAGGCCTTACAACCTGACATGTTGCATGTAATTGAATCTGAAAATGAATATGAATTGCTATGAGTTGCTATACCCTATGTTGTTGTGTTTCTGCTTTTTTATCTTGTTGTTGGCTACAAGATTGGACAATCCTTTATTGGATCCTTTGAGCTTTGACTGCATCAATCTTACATCATCGATATTAAGTTGTAAATCAACCATTATCGATTAGATTCTATGGTATATGTTATCAGTAATAAATCAATGATTAAAATAATTATCAAGAGACATGTCCCTACGGGAGACATGTCCCATTATATCATATATATACAAATTGAAAGAGTAACTTGGAAAATATAGAAATTGACAAGTATTATTACAAGTTACAATAGAGATCCATATCAAATATTCTCAAGAAAAGAAGTATATCATTATTGTATTATATTAGATCTACATTATCATAATATAGGAAATCTCATAGAAGTTAGAATACTATTCTAACACCAGTACACTATAGTTTCACTATACATACATCAAGGAAATAAGATAGAAAAATTAAAATTTCCTCTATTCCAAATTTGATCACATCTTAACATTACTGACCAACCGGGCAACTAAAATAAACACTCTTATGGGGGAACACTAGTTCTCCACCCATGAACTATATCAATCAAAATAAAATAAAATAATGATGTGTAGAGAGAGATCTCAAGACCGCTACCCCACACCAAAAGAGCAAAAGCAAAAAATAGAGCAAGAAACAGATACTCCACTAAAGCACAAATGGCTCCACAAGATGTTGGAGATTCACGACACGAAGCCAATGAGCTATCCCTTGCGAAGATACGACGCTCGAGTCACACACAACGAACAAATCAAGATTTTGTCCAAGAGGTTTTTGGAGCAAAAATCTCAAAAACACAAAGGCACAAAAGATCAAGTGAGACTAGAAACTCACTTTTGCCAATATAAGCACTTTTACAAAAGTGACTTATAAATTAGATTATTTAATTACTTAATAATGAATTGGCCCCCTTAACCCAAATTAAATAAATTGATTCCAGACATATGGAATCTGACTACGATAAATTAGCCGAAAATTTAAATAAAATAAGTAAAATTCCCAAACGCATAAAAGTAAACATTTAAAAACACCTTCCGTGATAGTTGCGAAACTCTAAATGCACAGACACACTCATGGGTCAAATCACGTAATGCATCATGAAGTCCAGATTTACCAACATTTAGCAGAGGGATAATAATATAAATGACATAGATACACCATCCATACAGGGATGACATTGAAGCAATATGCAAGGCTAAAGTCACTATCTCCTAGTGCCACTATCGGGGATATAGGTACACACTCAAATCCTAAAACTTAGGATGAATGTACTTGGTACTTGTTTAGTAAACATGAAAACATCAAGTGTGGATGCTCAATATACAAATAATCGAAGCACATATAACACAAATAATCACAATGAAGGAGAACAAGACAACATGTGGATCACACAAGAAAGTGACTACGGATTCGTCTCACTTTGTAAGAGCACCAACCGGAAAAATGCATAGAAGTGGTGCAATATATCATGCACAACATATAAACATATAATACTACTTTAAATTAAAGCATTTAAATAATCATTTCTAGGCTATTGTGAGCATATATCAACTGAAAGTAAAAGATAGATATCCACAACATATAAGCACCATAAACATGAGTCCAATAATCATTGTCTTGATGTATAATACATAATCCATAGTCCGGATACAAAATAAACTAGCTATCATCATAAAGCATCATGTCACATCAAATAGAATCATCATGCATATATGATCAAATTGAAATAGAAACATAGTCTAACATCTTGTTGGTGCCCAAAAATGCTGGATTGGATTTCCTATAGACCTGCCAGTCCAATGCTGGGAAATCCAATTATTTTTCGCCAACTAATAGGTTCAACCAAAGTAGATGGCTGATACCTCTGCAATTTTGGCTCTGCAAAATTGAGGCTGGTAGGCCTATTCCTTGACCAAATAGGTAGGTTCAAAGAATTCTTATAACAGATAATATGTGTTGAATGTTTTTCTTCAAAACTGTAAACTATAAACTTGAATGCCTTTTTGTAAACTGAAATTGCTTGAAAGACAAGAATTATGCCAATTAATAAATAAAGTTGAAATAAATAAGGATGCTATGAAGTAAGGGAGCAGATTGTTAGATCAAGACAATAACACTTCCCCAAATTACTAGATCAAATCAATAAGCAAGACCAGTGTCTTATTCCAGTCTGGGCAATGGAGTCAGATCTATCCAGTTATCATGTTCAACTCTGAAAATGGAATGCAACCAATATTACTCCTAATGCATGTGACTGACCCTTATAAGATTAGAATGAAATCATAGTAGTCCTATTGAATTTAACTTTTCTCAAAAAGACCAACAAGACAGAATTGAAATCTGACAACCAGTCTTTCAATCTATTTTTGCTATCTGGAAATCAACTAAAATTATGATCTATCCGAACAGTGCAATAGGGCATACGTTTGCAAACAACTGTTATCCAAAGGACCAATTGGAAAGAAAATGTAAACCATTACCTATCAATGAAATAGAAAAATACTTATCTCTTTATTGATTAGAAAAAATAGTACATGAGTTTCATGTTGCAGTTGTTGATCTAATGCCCTTTCCCATTACATTCAAAAAATATCCATTGTATTGTCTCACTCTATTTTAGGTTTAATTGACTTAATATTTATACGTGTTTCAAAGGTTTCCTGTGAAAGGTCACACCTTTTCACAAAATCCTAATCATACAACTAACCCTAAAAAATATAATAAATTATCCATGTAAAGGGAACAAATCATTTCCCACATTTACAAATATTAAAATATGCGTTTGTCCTCTTCTCGGATAATTTGCTTGGCTTCCCAAAATTTCCTGCACATTAAATCAAAATTAAATAACTCTAAAATGAACCTTAACCTAATGCTCCTAAAATATAGGGTATGAAAGTTATAAATATTATAATTCACCCTACAAAATAAATAAAATACAAGATACCCTAAAAGGATATTTCAAATAATAAACATAGGGTAAAGTAAAATATTTTATTTAAATATTTTTGAAAACCAAAATTTGTAATGTCAAAAATATTAAATAATTTTAACTTTTATCAATAATTTAGATCAAATAAATAACATATTTCAAAATAATTTACCCTATTAAAATATTTCACATTAGTAATTTAGGGTAATTTTAAATAATGCCTAAAAAATTATGTTAATAAAATCTAAATCACATCTTTAATGTAAAATCTTCTAAAAGCACATAAGGTAAAATAAATGAGATAATATGATTTTCTCTAACACATAACTTGAAGAAAACATTTAGAATAATTGGTTAGAGGGGGAATGGGTAGGTAGGTAGGAAAAAAGGGATGGCTTAAGAGGTCGAGTGTTCAACTCCCGATCCCTACCCTTTTGCCCAACATCCATATTATTCCTCTATAATTATTTTTATTTCAAAAAATATAAATGCATTAAGCACATTGAAATAAAATAATTAATTTTTCTCATATAGTTTAACAAGGAAATAAATATAAAAATGAAAAAATACTTCCCTGAAAATTTTATGTAAATTTGGGGCTGAATTTTTAGGTGTCAACACATCTAACAACTATGATACTGGTAATCAAAATAATGAATAGTCATCAATGCATCTCATCATGCAGATAATCTTATTATAACCACCAAATTATCTCTCAAATCAAAATAACCATGGAACATAATGCAAATACGAGAGACACTACAATGTTAATTACACAACTTCTTTGACAATGTCTTGCAAGAAACCTGTCAATAGTTTCAATGAAAATCCTTCATCCCATAATTGCTAAGGTGCAGCATAGATGATCAGTAACATAGATTTCCACTAATCTACCAAAAATTAGAAATATTGAAAAAGCCAAATGAAACCTTCAAACAAAATCATGATTTTACCAATGAACTACACAACTCATCAACCAAGTGTGCAATAACTCAATCAAGTGCACAATCTTAGGCCCCAAGTGGACAACAAAATACATCAAGTGTGAAGAAAGTCAAGCAAGTATGCAATGGGACTATGCAAGCACACAAAAATATAGTCAAGTGTGTAGAAATAAAAACAAACATCATAATTGCTAATTTAATCAACTGATTTTATTGGAAACCTCAAAATTTATTCGTAATTTGATTAAAAACCCCTAAATGTGAGAGTGTATGTTTCATTCCATCCTCCTAGTTAAGCTATCTAAAAATTTGTTTCTCATTTATGCCTCTTATTTAAGGTAGATACAAGTTGTTGTACTTTCAATCCTCATATTTAAACTATATGTGAAAGTTGTTATTCATTTTAACCCATAATGAGAGTAAATTTAATCTATATTAAACCTTAATCTACTGAATTGATCATCATTAACAAAAATTAAAGCTAAAAGACCTTGCATGCAAACAAATATTAGCAAAGTAAGTCAAGCGCATACTTCTAATTTGAAATGCACAAAACTATGATCAACTCCTCAACAAATCAAACCAAGTGTGCAAAAGTAGGATTCAAGTGCGTAGATCTGAGATCCAAGCACACAAAAACACCATCAAGTGCATATAAAATTGTACCAAGAGTGCAGAATCCAGATTCATACCTACAAACACACAAAAAATCCAAAATTTCATAAGATTTAAAGCCCGTTTCATGTTGAGTTCATGAGAATGTCGACTAGGAAAATAGGGGTTAGAAACATACATGATTAGAGCCAACCAAAAATCTATAAAACCATGTAAACTATCCCAATCACACCAATAAGACCATCAAATGAAGTAAATAACATGAAAAATTAAATCAAACCAATAATACTCCTTTAAAGAAGCTTCATTGCTTTTTCTTTCTTCTCTAATATGATATATTGCTCTCAAGTGGATACGTGCACCAATAATATGAAAACAAGTATGGACAAATTGGCAAAATAAGGGCAAGAATACCCAAAAATTGTGGTTCCAAGAATAGAAATGAGAGTCCAACTTATAGAAAAACTGGGATAGATTTGATGACCAAGATCTATTTGGAACTCAAGAAAATCAACATGCGAGATTAAATGAGAGGAAAAGTTAAGTGATGATAATTTTGAAATTACACCTCCAAGTGGACGAGGAAATCTAAATAAGGTAGAGATAAGTGAAAATGAATATTATAAATATTTATTTTAATAAAAAATACCATTTTCAAGTGGATAAATGGAGGGAGAAGTTAGTGGGAAGTGTAATGAGAGAAATTAGGGGAGGGAAATGGAGGGAGAAATTAGTGGGAAAATAGGGGAAGGTGTCGTAGGAGAAATTAGTGGGATTATGACACAAGAGGGGAAAGTGGGATTGGAGCTAAATTAGGGTATATGAAAGAAATTAATAAATGAGGGGGAAATCAATTAAAACTTATTAATTCCCCCACATTTATGGAAATGAGCCAATTAATTAAAATAATTTAATTAATTGTTGGAAAATAGGATAAAAGGGGAGTAAATAGATATAATATTTTTTACCAAGACAAGAGGCCTTAGGACAAGGGGATAAATTAATGGTTATATGTCCCTAAAAGATTAATCAATTGACATGATCATTTAATTGGCCAGGTGATGAAAGACAAATCAAAAGGACACAATGAAAATTAGAGGATGAAGGAATAATTAGAAAATGAAGGAATGACATGATGTCAATAAATAATAAAAACTAAACACGTGACATAGATGAATAATTAGAAAATGACATAAAGGTGTTGGAAGCTGGTGTAGAGATGTTAAAAAGTGGCACCACAACCATTTTTTATTGTTTACATTACCCATATGCCTTCTTATTAGTTATGTCAAGCTAAAAACATGATCCTAAATAACATGATGACATCAACTTATCAACATTGCTGATATGTTTGTCACCCACCCATCTCTTTTCAGACTTCATGGTATCCTCTATATGTTGATAATCATTCTTGGGAAGACCATTTTACCTTAAAATAGCATATCTACTCTTGTAGTTAGCCTCAAATTGTTAACAACACATGCCTACAAAATATAGCATTATACTTTCAAGAATAGTTTGAGGTTGTTAAGAGAGAGAAAGAGTTTGACCTATAGTAGTGTGAGTTGGATTTCCAAGCCCATCTTCATGATCAGGAGATGGACTTTGAAAAAAAGAACATGAAGAATGTCTCATAAGAGACGTTGTTGGAAAAGAAGAGCATATGAGACTAGTAATTTCTCAAGATCAAAGGTTGGAAGCTCATTGACTCCTTGTATTATTAGTTTTAAACAATCTCGGGCTCTATAATAATGGATCAAACTATGAAGGAAGAAGAGACCAAGTATAAGTTTTCAAGCTTCAAATAATGTTAGCCTCTTGAATCCTTGAGTAAGTGTCCTAAATTTAAATTTCTAACTTTTAGAGGATTCCATCCACAACAATAAATGTAGCACATGCATAAAATCAACCCTTGGTTACTCAAGAATACCCCACTCAAGATATTTTTTGCCTCAAAAAACAACCAATTTTTCTCAAAATATTCTACCAAGTCAACTGCCTTGTCCTACAATCATTCATCTTCATCTATTCAGACCTATTGTTTATCAATAAAAGTGATTTAGTGAGAAAAACAAATAAGTTTTATAATGTAAAAGAGGAACAACTTGTAGCTTATAAACCTTCATTTAATTAAGGAAAGTAAAATTAGACTTATTGTAGTTATGAGTTGAGTGCAATTTGTTGCAATAAGAAGATATGCACCAATAAAATAGCGCTCAACATGAACTGTCAGTTTATTTATTTTAAGAACTTTCATCTTTTGTTGAAGAATAGGAAAACATGTCATTATCTATGCTAAAAATTGGTTGGGACAACGAGGTAACAAGAAATGATGAGATACTGGAAACAAATCTTTTACATTCTTATTTGATGAAATTCCTTATTTTATTGACAATGATGAAAACATCATTGTACATTTGTCAATGCTAACAATATATTTAAGTAGCAAAAACATATCAAATACAATGATTATTGGCTCACAAAAATTAGTGGGAAAATAAAACCTTGACTCATGAATAACACAAAGGCCTTTTATTTGGAGTTTAAGGAGCTTGATGAGAGCTTTCGTGATGCTAAAATTAGTCCTCTTATGAAAAATGAAAAGAAGAATTCAAGGAAGATGCATTTTGGAATGAACTAGAAGTGTTTTTCTCAAAAATCAATGATAAGCTAGCATCTCCCAAAACAAAAATTCATTATCAATGAGATGATGTCAAAGAAGCACCTCATAAGCGTGAAACTATTCATTCCAATTAGCATGAAGACAGGGTAGTAAATCACAAGAAGAAAACCAACGCTAGAGTTTTAGCTTTGTCCGTACAAGAGAATGTTCCATTAGACACATAGCCAAGATGAAGGCCAACAGAGAATCATTGTTCATGCTTGCACCTAGGCATGACATCATAGTTGAAGATAAAGATAATGATATGGATGCAAATGAAGAAGATCATAATCAATCTTCATATCCATTCCAAAATAGTATTGTGTACAACCAATATGAATGAGCAAGTGAGTTTTCTTTCTTTCTTTCTTTCTTTCTTTCTTCAAAAGCCATTAAATCAATTGGTCAATCATATGTCATTTCTTCATCTTCTCCTTATTGCCCATAGACATGACAATCATTGTAAGTTCCTTGAGAAAGGAAGTTATTTTGCTAATCTAGTTAAAGTTTTTATTCAAGAGCAAGTGCAACTCTTGGTTAGTGTAAGTTAGAATAGGTTTTCAAATTCAATAAGTGCTTTTGCACAAGATTGTAGGTGTCATTTCTCCATGTGCTAAAGAACATTAGTTTGTAGGCTAGTTTGTTGTTTAGTTGGCTTTTACGGTGCTTTGTAGAAGTGGTCAAGTTTAGTTTGAAGTTTCTTTTTAGGCACTCTTTAAGTGTATACCCAATATATGGGCTAAGGCTACTGCTTTTCTAAGTTTTAGCAATAGAAACATCTATAGAGGTCGACAAAAGTGTTACATATTTTCTCCTTTAGCTTAAAATGGTCTTTATTAGTTGTTTTCTTATTACAAAATTTAAGTTTTGTCCTAGGAATTTTGAAAGTTTGAAAGTGTCTTCAAAGAAACCATGTTCATTAGCATTCAAGGGATGTCATTTTCCCTTTCCCAAAAGGTCAAAGATTTTGAGACCATTTTATTAGGGTTTCTTTTGTTCACAACTATCTCCACATTGAAGAGGATGGGTAAGAATAATGGCACGTTGAAAGGTGTCTATCTCCATGAAATGGTGTAAGGTTTATAAATAGTGGTTTCAATGTTTTCCATGTTGCAAACAAAATGTAAGCGATGACGAATCACATTGCATGTCAAAGGAAAAGTAATGGTACACTATAATAATAACAAGGCATGTTGCAAGGTAAATAAGGAAAACACATGAAACTGACACTACTATAAAAATGAAAGTAAGTTAGAATCTTTTAAAAACCCATTCTTTTAAGAGGCACGATTCCCACCATCATATACACCTAATTGTGTTTAAACTATAATTTTTTTTAAAAAGTTAATTAATTTAAACTAATCCATCCCCTTTTGAAATTTGATATTTATACAAACAAAAGCCCCTTCTAACAAGAGCCATCCAAGTAAGTGATATAATTTAAAAATAAATAATAAATCAATAAATTGCACATCAATTGACCAACCATTCTAATAGAATTCTTCATATTCTTTCTCCCCCTTCATACTACACAAACAAATATATTAGAATTTTTAATTTCATATTTTTGACTAAAATAACATTCATAAGACCAAAAACATTATAAAACTAAAATAAATAAATAATAAATCAATAAATTGACATCATTTGACCAATCATTCTAAAAGAATTCTTCATATTCTTCCCCCTCTCCATATATAAATAACTTGATATCTTTGATTAAAATAACATAAGACCAAAAACACTATAAAACTTAAAATAAAATAAAAAGTAAATTTATACAATATTAAAAATGAAAATAAAACATTTGTACAATTAAATCCTACTTAAACCTTAATACGAAGGTTGAAGCCCCACCAGCGGTCACAACTACAAAACAGTTTTGCCAACCACGTAGGTAAGTGCTTCGTCAAACTTAAAATTTCCCCACGACGAGCAAAAGGTTGGAAGATTTGGCGCGATTTCGAAAATAACAATAGTCTTCCCCACCAATGGTCGCAGCGGGATTCGAACGGACGACCAAGCAGGCCAAGAAGAATGCGACAATGCTGTTAATATGGCTGCTGGAGCTTCCCTGCAATGAAGAGTATTAAGGTCTGTGTAAGTTTATCGAGCTCCTTGCTCTGCAGGAGATGGGGATCCAAGGGCTCCTGCCGGCATTGAAGTCTGTAATGAATCCCATTCATGTAAAGGAGCTGGCGGGCAAACATGTTGCGGTGGACACGTATTCATGGCTTCACAAGGGCGCATTTTCTTGCAGCAGGGATCTCTGCCATGGAAATCCTACACAGAGGTATGTTACAAAGTAATTCCAAAGCTCGCTTTGTCATTTTAAAACACCAGCCAGTGAAATTTAGACGAGTTTTGACTTTTCGTGTATGTACGCGCCTCTTATGATTATATTCAATTGGATAATAGCAACGAGTTTCAAACCTTTGCACTATCGGCATTGGTTGTATTTGTGTTCAGTGCATTTAAAATCTTAGCTAGAGAGATCATCTGCACATATTTGTCTTCCTTGTTGGCAAATTCCTCTTGCGAGGCAACCTTGAGCTCAGGTGTCATTTAGGCAATGGTACCGTGAAGTGGCCATACCTGGAAAATTTCTCAGTAGGCATTGCTAAGAGATTTGTGGAGCTATCTGCAATCTACAGGTCCCATGAAAAATAAGTTTTTATTAACCCTTCAGATCCAAAATTTAGGAATCTGGTGTTAAGAGAAAATATCTGAGAAAGAAAATCACCGTACGTTTATTGCTTTATGACAAACCTCTCACGCTCCTTTCCATCGCTTCCTGTAAGCTTAGCGAAAAACACAGCGGTCTGCATTTCATGTAAATATTGCTTTCAATCTCATTTCACATTTCCAAACTTTTCATGTGGTCATCTGTAGAAGATATAATAGGAACCGTAGCGCTTCCATAGGACCATCTACGGCACTCCTTGTATACCTAGTTGGAAATGCTCTGCATGTTCATCCTTCGATGCCTAATACCTATCTTGCTATGTCACACAAGAGGTTCCACACAAAAAAAAGCCTAAATATCCAAGTTTACAAAGAATACATAGCTTAACATACTCTTTCAAATTCTTGATTACGACCTTTTACAAATGGTAGTTCTTTTATTTTTTTTATTTTTTATAGATAATTGACCAAGGCCTTTATAATTTTTATTAATAGAATATAAAGTTACACCTCCGTTCAGTGTGGGCACCGGACGAAAAGAATGGAAGGAAGAAAAATCTCTGGTATCGCCCGAGACTAGAAGTCCTGATCAAAGAAAGTTACAGATACAGATTCAGATACTGCCTAAATATGCGGAAATGGTAGTCTATTTAATAACATTTTCTTACCTTATTATAAAATACAAATAAATGTTAATTCCTTATTACTTTTTGGTAAAAAGTTTCATAGTATCTCTCTCCCTTCAAATCGGTTGCTGTCTCCGGGAGCATGTGGTTTATTTGCATTAGACATAACAATCAACATATGGTTTATTTGCATTCGACATCAAAACCAATATTGTTTAGTACAAAAGATGTGGATTCTTACTAAACAATAAAATAGTGTGAAATCACTAATAATATTAGCAGAAATAAACAAGGCCTTTTGTCATCGTCATTTGAGGATTTTTTTGCGGAGGAATCCTGTTTTTGCATTTCTTCCTCACATGCCCTTGCTTTTTATAGTTCCAAGTTCCAACACTTCACTTTGCTTTTTTGAGGGGTTTTCGACTACCCATTAGATTTGTTTCAGTTCCCCTTTAAACCCACCTTTGCCCTTGTGCCTTCCTCAAACACGTAAGTATTCTTAGAAGTTAGAACCTTCATCATTGGACTTTCTTCCCAGTACTTCACTAAACGATGCAACAACAAGGGTGTCCATCTTTGGATTTTCAATACCGCCAATGATAGCAACAATTGAATTCTCCCAAGATTTAGATAAAGTAAGCAACAAAATGCGCTTATCCTCTTGTAATGTCTCCATTTTAAGAAAAATGATTTGTGAGTATCTAGCCTAGTTTTCTCATAAGCTACTTGGTGACTTGGGGAGAACTCCAAAGTTCTTGGAATACTTAGGCTGTGTTTTGTGGAGATGAGTTTAAATGGTGATATGGAGCCTCTTGATGCTTTAAAAATCAATTTTGTGATGTTCCCTTCCTAATTTGCCCTAGAATTTTCCCTAAAATCACAATTGCATCAAATTAGGGTTAGGGTTTTGGCTCACCAAATAAAGCTTTCCTCAATAATGCGATCTTGGAATCCAATCTTTCAAAACAACATGAAGAAAAACATATGCAGTGCATGTACATCCATATATCTAATTGTTTAGTCAAATTATATTAGAAAACATGTTGGGATAGAGAAATGATGGGTCCGCTCAAAGCCATTTCTAAACCAAGCCTAATAGGGATGTATACCGCAACCCCCTTGCTTGGCAGCTTGTATCTGCTTTCCCCAACCATATCTAGTCTCCCTACAAACAGTTGCCACCTTGTGGAATTAGGTGGAGGCTATCAGGGGTGACTTGACTTAGTGAGTGCCTTCTTGTCCTAGGCCGCAAAGGTCCTACTAGGACAACCTCCTCTCTAGCTCCTTGCAACCCTTCTCTTACACCTCAGGACCCTCACTTACACCTCAGGCCCTTTCCCTTACAAGTTGGGTTTCAGACAGTTAAACACTTGACATTATTGTCATCAAAGGCAATATGATTATCAGTAATAACATATAACAAACAACATATGCTTTATCATTATTTATTTCATATATATACATAAATAATATATGTTTATCTAATGATAAGAAGGTTAGTCTAATAAAGATATCAATGAATATGAACTATGACAGATCTTTATGGGGTTCGAACTTCTGTAAGACCTCTTTGCTGCGTGTCATCAGTTTTGATGTTTCGTTTAGATTGTGGGTTTTCTTGATTGGCAACTTTGCCGAGTATGTTGATCACTGCTGTATGTTCTTCAATCCTTGTACATATACCTGCTGTTTGTATTTATTTTATTTATCTTTCTTTGATCCCTTCAACAAAATATTGTAGTATATGTCATACCAAAATATCAGTTTATCAAATATATATTTATGCTTATATCAGATTATTATATATATTTATGACTATATATTAATGTCCCTAATCTAATTTGTGTAATATTTGCCTACTTTTTCCAAACTCAAATAGCTTGCGTTGTTTAACACATGATCACAAGGACTCAAACTCAACTAGATTGTATTCTCAATATTTCAGAGGCAGAGTGAAATCAACTAATAATGGTAAAGCCCAATTCCAGCAAACAGAGATAAATAAAATTTCTGACCTTTCAACCAGTATGTGTGATGAGTCTAAAAAATGTCATGTTTTTATCATTTTTTATAGCGCGTTACCCCATGTTCGCAATGTCTTTCCAAGTCATTTCCATACATTACCTTGATTTATGAAGCATTAACTATGATAAATGACTTATTGACAAGCATTTGTATGTCTAGCTAGTTAATGCTGAATTGTGATAATTTATTATGATTAATGGTTATTATTAAATGTTAAGTGTTTTGATATGATTAACATGTTGTTTGTGAGATATTTGAGTTGTTCATGCAGCTGGAAAGAAGAGGAGACAAGTTGACAATTGTTAATATTTAGATGTTGCTGGAAGTGCAGAAAAATTCAAAAAACCAGTTTCAGTAAAACAAGCATATCTCACCCATTTCTTAATGAAATTAAGATTTTCATAATGATTTGGAAAGTTGAAAAGGAGGAGCAAAAACCCTTTTGACCGTTTGAGTTAATTTGAAATAGCTAATGAGCAACACTCGTCTGAAGTTGACTGATTCGAAAGTGGCGAGTTTGGACGCAGCAGTTAAGGAAAGAGTTCTAGTTTGATTTGGACTCTTCCACCTGTTGTTTATCTCGTTGATATGGAGTTATTGAAGTTAGAGAACAATGGAGTAACTTGTGGAAATATTAAATTATGAGTCCTAAATGATTATGACATGTATATTTTCAGCCATATGTGTACTTTGATGTTGTAAGAGTTTGAATTGAATTAGAACACTCTCAACTCATTTCAGTTTAGTCTTTATTATCAGTTTGTTGTGGACTAAGTCATCTCCTTGATGTTGTGGGAGAAATGACATTTGTTACAAGTTGAGTTTGTAATTAATTCAACTCTCAAGCCTCGTGTATATGTTTGAGCTTGTTTGAGTTGAGAAGGGGGGAGAGAGTATCTAGTTTGTGCTAAGTCTTGTTAGTAGTGTCTTTGTTCAAGTCTAATATCAATTTATGTAATCCCTTTGATTTGCAAGAAGAAGATGATTTCAGCTTGTATATTGAAGATTGAATGCTAGTAGCTAAGATTGTAGCCACTCGAGCAAGGGCCACTTGAGGTACTATGACTCTATTGTTGTTTAGAGTAGTTTAGATGTTTATTAATCAATAATGAGTTGTTTGGGATTAGTTGTTTGCAACAAAGTTGAATTCAGTAGTTCTACAACATTTGTAGCCACTGCTGTAGCAATTAACCAGTAAACTCACAACCATTGCCCTTTCATTTCACAGTTTGCCTGCAGCCACTACTGTGCAGCTAGTGTAATTTCCAGTATTGTATCTTTTCAATTAAGTTATTGATTTCAGTTATATTTCCTTTATGCAATCAATAGGATAGCTTGGAGTCTCCCATAGTACACATACAGTGCAAACCCATCACAAGTTTATGCTTCCCTGGTTGATAATTTAATGATCCTCTGTAGGACAATAGGTTACTTAATGAAGGATTAGCTGCCTTATTATGTGTGTGCATTGAGTTGTCTGCACCAATCTATTGCACTTAGAGAGATCAATCATTTTTGGCGCAGTTGCCCGGGATGGTGTCAAGCTATGAGAGTCTCTAAGTTTCATAGAAGCTCTTTCATGTTTTCCGAGAACCATAGTTTCCATTCAAAGCACTTAGGATTATTAGAGAGTTTGCAATTTATATGATCAAAACGAAGTGGTAAATAAGGTTTCTTATGTCTTTCAAAAAGTATTGAGGATATTCATTAAATTTCTATTGCTGTTGCAACTATTTCTAGTTGCTCATAAGCATGTGAAGCATTGTAAGTTGTTGAGGAAAGGAAGCTATTTCATAGAACCAATCAATTGTTTTGTGTGAGAAAGTCTTATTTATTGGTTAGTGTAGGTTAGGATAGGTTTTTCATTCAATAAGTGTTGTTACACAATGTCTTATATGTATTTGTTTTTGTTCTGTTGATGCATAGTTAGTAATTATCTACTCTAGTTTGTTTCCTAAATTTTTTCTTGTCTAGACGACTATTTCAGAGGTGTTCACAACTGCTTGGTTGGTCATATTTCAAGTCATTTATCTTTCAAGGTTGTGAGTGAATCAAGTCTTCAATATTGAAAGAGAGTCTTTGCATATATAGTCAACAATTTTCCATTAGGTAGTTGGGTTTTCATGAGATTAATAATGTCTATTCAATGGTTTTGTCCAGTTGGTCTAATCATATTTTATCCAATGGTAAATGGACATCCAAAGTTGTATTAGAAGTCATTGGATGGATAGAGTTTGCCTGCAAGTTGCCTACAACAACTATTGTCCACTTTAATAGTCAGTTTGCAACAACTGTTGTCTGCTTTAACAGTCAATCCGCAGCCACTGCTGTGTGACTGAACATTCATCCTGCTGCAACTGCTGTGTGAGTAAATAGTCAACTTGCACAAAGTAATAGAACATCTACAACTACTAATGATAAACATGCAACACTCTCAGAGGGACCTGTATATTCAACAATTCAGGGACCTTCACTTTCAACTATTCACCAAGTTTGGAGCTTTTCACAACAACAAAAATGGTACTACATTTATAATTATTAACTTCTATTTATTCATAATAGTTATCATTTTTAGTAATTGATTATCTATGTATTGCACTATGTTTATCAATTATCATTGTTGCAATAATATGTTTCATAACTGATTTGTTTTGCTACCCTCTTACATACATTGTCATTTGAGGACAAATAACCTTTCAGCTTGGGGAAACACGTATACCTTGTGTTGTTGTCATAGACCATAGGAGGATTGACCTTGCTTGTACATTTTCATACTACCTCCCACATTCATGATTGTGTTTGCTTCATCTGATTATATTGTTCTATTTACTTTCCTTTTCCTTTATTGCCTCAAAATGACAAAAGATATATGCAAGATCCAAAATGACAAAAGATAGAAATGTTTGGGGCAGCTGTGCTAAAATAAAAATGAAAAAGTGAAGGGTAGCAAAAAGGAACATCAAAAGACAAAAGGAATCCTTTAATGAAAATGAAAATGAATGTGAAGAATTCTAAGAGCCTTAGTGGACAGCAAGTAAAAGAAGATTGTCATGATGCAAGTGCAAAGAGAAAGAAAAGAGGTGAGTAATTTCAAATCAGAATAGTATAAGCTTGCAGCAAGAATTCAGATTATAAAATGTTAAGGGCAGCAATTAAAAATGGAAAAGAACAATAAAAATGTCATTCCTTATGAAGATATCTTAGAGAGAAAAGAATGAAAATGAGATGGAAAAGAAGACAATGATGAGCATGATTGTGATTGCGGCATAGTAGAGAGCAACAATGTTTAAAAACTCCTTGAGATAAGGACCAAATAGAATGGAGGACAGCTCATGAACAAAGATCAAGAAATGATGATAACCTACAAAGTGTGGAAAGAAGATTTGTAGATCCTTTGTAGCAGCAAATACAATGAGAAGAATAGGCAAAAAAAATCCTAAAGCAACAAGGAATATGACAGTCGTAGGATTTCAGTTTGGCAGTCTTCATGATTAACTAATGCCTATCCCCGGCTTGAGGACAAGTAGGATTTCAGCTGGGAGGAATGTCAAGCCTATAAATTGTCATGTTTTTATCATTTTTATAGCACATTACCTCATGTTTGCAATGTTTTTCCAAGTCATTTCCATACGTTACCTTGATTTATGAAGCATTAACTATGATACATGATTTATTGACAAGCATTTGTATGCCTAGCTAGTTAATGCTAAATTGTGATAATTTATTATGATAAATGGTTATTATTAAATATTAAGTGTTTTGATATGATTAACATGTTGTTTGTAAGATATTTGAGTCGATCATGCAGCTAGAAAGAAGAGGACACAAGTTGACACTTGTCAATATTTAGATGCTGTTGGAAGTGCATAAAAAGTCAAAAAACCAGTTTCAGTAAAATGGGCATATCTCACTCATTTTTTAAGGAAATTAAGACTTTCATAATGATTTGGAAAGCTGAAAAGGAGAAGCAAAAACCCTTTTGACTGTTTGAGTTAATTCACAATAGTTAATGAGTAGCACTCATCTAAAGCTGACTGAGTCAAAAGTGACGAGTTTGGAGGTTGCTGTTATGGAAAGAGTTCTAGTTTGATTTGGACTCTTCCACCTCTTTTTTATCTCGTGGATATGGAGTTATTGTAGTCAGAGAACAATGGAGTAACTTGTGGAAATAATAAATCAGGAGTCCTAAATGATTATGGCATGTATTTATGCATATTTTCAGCCATATCTGTACTTTGATGTTGTAAGAGTTTGAAGTGAATTAGAACACTCTCAACTCATTTCAGTTTAGTCTTTATTATTAGTTTGTTGAGGAATAAGTCATCTTCTTGATGTTGTGGGAGAAATGACATTTGTTACAACAAGTTGAGTTTGTAATTAATTCAACTCTCAAGCCTCGTGTATATGTTTGAGCTTGTTTGAGTTGAGAAGGGGGAGAGAGTATCTAATTTGTGCTAAGTCTTGTTAGTAGTGTCTTTGTTCAATCAACAAGTCTGATATCAGTTTATGTAATCCCTTTGATTTGCAATAAGAAGATGTTTTCAGAAATTGAGCATGCATATTGAAGATTGAATACTCGTAGCTAAGATTGTAGCTACTCAAGCAAGGACCACTTGAGGTACTATGACTCTATAGTTGTTTAGAGTAGTTTAGATTGTTGTTTAGATGTTTAGTAATCAATAATGAGTTGTTTGAGATTAATTGTTCACAACAAAGTTGAATTTAGTAGTTCTGCAACATTTATAGCCACTGCTGTAGCAATTAACCGGTAAGCTCACAGGCATTGTTGTATCATTTCACAGTTTGATCTCAGCCACTATTGTGCAGCTAGTTTAATTTACAACATTGCATCTTTTCAATTAAGTTTTTGATTTCAATTTTATTTCCTTATGCAATCAATAGGATAACTTTGAGTCTCCCATAGTGCACATACAACACAGACCCATTGCAAGTATACACTTCGCTGGTTGATAATTTGATGATCCTCTCTAGGACAACAGGTTACTTAATGAAAGATTAGTTGCCTTATCATGTGTGTGCATTGAGTTGTCTGCACCAATCTATTGCACTTAGAGAGATCAATCAATTTGTGTGATGTTGGAAATCCCCAAGTGCCTGGGAGGTTGCTTGGCATTGGGAGGTGCCAAGCAAGTTGATACTGATTTACAATAATGATCGTTGATACAGTCTCCTCAAAATAAATCAAACTTTGTGTTAGAGACAGTCAAGCCCCCTTTAGATCTTCAGCTGCAAGGCATAACAATTTCTATTGATATGGCCTGATGAAATACTCAGCTGAATATGTAAGCATCGATACCCAGTGTTGATTCTATTATGTTGGAGGGATGTATTCCTTTCAAACAATGGTTCTGCGATATTTATTATGCATCAATTTAGTTGCCTGATGCAATTGTTATACCTTCTACGCAGCACCCGGTACCTCTGTGATATCTTTCGGGATGAATGTAATGTCCCCACTTGTGGTGTTATGTATTGCTTTGCTCCTTGATGAATAAACTTTTAGAGATATAGAATATCTGCCATAATTCCTTTCTAGGAATTTTAACATTCACCAAGAATGTCCTTGATCTAGCCTCAACATTCACTAAGAATGTCCTTGATCTAGTCTCAACATTTACTAAGAATGTCCGAGATCTTTAATTGGAGAAATTTGTATTGTATCCAATGACTAATCGCCTCCTTGATATTCTTCAAATTGCTATTTACTTCTTGTTTGATGGAAGGGTTTGTTGATTCTCCGATAATCTCTATTTGCTGTAGGAACTTGTTTAGGATTCACTTATATATGTTATTGATGATGCTTAGCATTGGGAAATGACTGCTACTGATGTGGTTGATGCAATTGCTTCTTCTTTGCTTGAAGATCGTCTTATGATCTCTTGCTCTTGATTTGCTTAAAGTGAATCGATTTGGTATTCGCTGGGACTGATTAGCTTGAAATGATTGTTGATGATATTTTTTTATGTTCGATGATCCTCAAATTGCTGGTCAGATTTTTCTTAATGTATTTGATTGGTTGATGACTGTTGATGGTTTGATTTCTTTTGTATTCGCGGAGTTGATCACTGTTACTTCTTCCACTTTGGAATAATGAATGCTGTGTTCTTATTTTTTTGCTGATTCCCCTGGGGAGAATGAGTTCATCCCCTGTCTTATATCTGCATACTGGAAACAGTGGCCTTCAAGAGACATGACTTTCTTTTACATTATGTCTCTTCATAATCAAATCGCATCCCTTAATAAAGAAGATCAATTTTATTTAATTTAATCTTCCGTTTCCTTTTAATTACTGATTATGTTGACTTTCTAATGGCTTACATATTTCCATGTTTATTTATTTGATTGCTATCATAAGTACCTGTAATTTTGTTAATGTTTAAGGACTGTTAAGTCTTTAACTAGTTGTTATCATTCGTCCTCATGTTACTCAGGAATTATGAATGATGAAGATGAATTGACAAACTCTAACTTGTGAGTGTCATTAATTTAGTAGAACAATGCCTTGATCACCCACAATAAATAATAAGATTTTGCTATATTGCTTCAAGCCTTCAAGTATTTGATATGTTGAATTGGTGGCAGATATCTTTCAGACCCCGTATCCTATAAGGTTACGGAAGCTTGGAGTGATTTACCGTCGCAGTAATTTTGAAGCTTCCGACCATAGACACTCAGTCCATCAACTATGATCTTCACATGATAGACCTCTCGCATATAATACGCGGATTTGAATTAAACAATGGTTGCCAGAATATTAATGAATATATCGAGCAATATATCGATCTTCAAATATTCATCGAGTGTGCTTGCCGTGAGACTTGAATTGCCAATAATAGATCCATTTTGTGGACTCTCCCATAAACCAAATGATCTCCTAATATTACTCCGCGTAGAATACAAAGACACAATAATGATACTCTATATTATTCTTTCCAAGCATAGCGTGTCTCAATCAATTTGATCACCTTATTTGTTTGAACCTTCTAAAGTCTCTGTTAAATATGAATGTTTACAAATATTATTATATCCGTGGCAATATATGTATTTCGCCTCAATCTTTATTCAACAAATGATGCTCTGTCGTTGAATGTACGCCTTGCTCAATGATTTGTCCGCTGACTCAAAAATATGAAAGGTTTGTGACTATATTCATGAATTGGTTTCACAAATATATTAGGCCAATGTTGATTATGTAATGTCCCTATATCTGGTTTTTTGATACACTCATAATTTTGTCTCTTTCAGAGACTTTACAAATTAAGATATTTATTTGTCTTGTATTTTAATTTTCCTTAATATTTGTTATTAAATTCTATTTTAGGAAGGGGACATCACAATGAATGGTTCCTGTACTGATATTTCCATCAATGTTCTTATCACTATTGCGATAAGAAAAGGTCATAGCACATTCGGTTTGAGTGATTGTTCTATTACCGTTATTAAAGAGTATTAGCCAGCTCATGGTCAAAATAGCAATGTGAACCCGATACTCTCGGGCATCTCAAAATGTTTCCGAACAAGATGGTAATGGTTCAATGGTTTCCCATGCCAGGGTTCCTCTGTGAACTACAAAATTGTATTCTAATGTGTTTCTCCTATTGACTTGGCAACTGGATTATCGTGGAGTTTGACTATATATATAAAATGACAAAGGTTAGCTACGCAAGCTTGGAAGGTCGAGCTTTGCACGAAATATGAGGATGAAGTTTTGTGACTGATATGTATTGTTCTCGACGACTTCTGTCAATGAATTCAGACTTCACAAATAACCACTATCATATTAAGGTTTCAGATTTCTTATGACCATCATTGGTGATTTTCCTTTGGATTCCCGTGGTTGATAAGGATTTAATTCCTTCAGGTAGTCAACAATCAATTATATTAATCTTCAGACCCCCGTAGCCTATCAACAATTATCTCTTTTGATAAATGTTAATCCAATGTCTGTGTGTGATTAAATTGGAATAGGCAAATTGACAGGTAGCTCTATGAAGGTATCTTTGATTAATATCTCTTGAATATTTAAACTTAACCATCGCCAACATATTATTTTGCCTAGATGACTGCAGAGTATACAACAACCTAGGAACCAATAACCAATCACAGACATATGACATTAATTGCTGAGGCAAGATTGATGCGGAATAACCAAACATTTAATATCATTGAATACACAAGCTATGGCAAATTTGTCTTCAATTGAAGACTTCACAAATTTGGCGAACATGCAAATTAGGGTGAGGAGTTACTCCCACCAAAACTACAATTGCAGACTAGGGAGTATCTTGCACCTTCAAAACTGCAAACCAGAGATCCAATTCCAATCTTGAATGGAAAATACAAACAAGAGATGATGACTGATCGATGATTACAATTGCTTCCCAAAAGCCAAATAAATACGAGGTTCACACCTCCATTAACAAATATGTCGGCCCAAAATAATTTCAAATAGGTGCACAAGTTACAAATAGGACTGGGCCCAAGATATTAAATAATCCCCTCTTTAATTAATAATTTAAATAAGTCTTTATGGTATTATTTAAATTTTAGGACCACTTAATTAACTTAATTTAATTATTTTTTTCAAATAATTGGGGACATTACACCATATCGCTGATATTAGATTATTATATATCGTTATACATACTTCGCTAATATCAGACTACTCTCTCTCTCTCTCTCTCTCTGTATATATATATATATATATATATATATATATATATATATATATTGCTGATTACTGTTCTTATTGGTTGCGTTTGCAAACTGTATTTCTGCTTCTAATCTGTTTGTGATTTACTTCCGTTTCTTCTGATGCTGTTGCCCTTGTTCGATTCCTAATGCTGAGTAACTACCGTCTGCTGATCATTGTGCTTGTTAACCGAGTTTGAAGTCTGTATTTTTGTGCTGATCAATCTTATTGTCTTCCATCCCCCTTCATATCCACCTTGGCTGGATCTATATAGCCTTTGATTCCAATGAAGAGTCATGTCCCTTTTTATGTTTGCCACCCTTTCACAGGGCTGCATCCCTTCCAACTGTCCTGTGCCTTTTCCAAGGCTAATTAGTAACTAGTTTTTTCTTTAGATGGATTGGCTAGGTTAAGTGTTATGTCCCTTAAGGAAGATCGCTATGCTTAATGCTGATCGCTGTTAATATTACTAGGGATCACTCTCTTTAACATTCATTGCTGCCTTCATATAAACTATCACTGGGCATTGAGTCAGCCAACAAGGCGCTGCTTGTGTTGTTTCTAATTAATAAGCAGCTCTGAACATCTCCTTTAATCGCCACCTTGAAAGGAATCAGCCATTAGCTATGTTCTTTAATTTATTTAGTCGCCCCTAAATTATGTTATTGAGCCAAGATAAGTTGGTCTTTAGGGAAGATGTTGCTTCTCCAATGAATCGGCCCTCAATATTTATTTAGTTTTCACTCCTATAAATTAACGTGGGTATCATTCCATTGTTACCTTCAATATTTAAAGTTTCTTACATTGGTGATCTGTAACGTTCTTAGTTCGGGACATGATAGCAGGACGTGACAATCCACCCTTCCCCAAGATTGCTTATCCTCAAGCAATGTTCATTTTAACTAAATCTTTGTAACTCTTGAATTTTTGTAATCTTTAAATTCTCTTCGATATTTCCTCTTGCAACAACATAGTATATAATTGGAGATTGGCAGGACTCATAATTTTTTCCCTCATACTCACTTTTTATTATTTTGCAAAGAACTGATTAGGTTGCTCCAATGTTTACTCATATCATAGATGTTAAATTAAGATGAGGATTATAATCATGGCACACATCCAAGATCTCAAATGCAACGCTCTTTTCAAAAATGAATTTATATCTTTTGGGTCTACCTTCATTTTTCTTTATCAATGATAGGCCATTCATAGAATAACTTTGATGATACGAAGTAGAGATATGTTCTGTGAATCCCAAATGTTTGCGGGATAATTATGTTTAAGTCAATAAGAGATCTTATTGGTGAGATAGATTTCTTAAAAATGCATAGAGGCTGAATCATTTAGAGAACATAAGAGATGTTTGATCTAATTTCATGTTGATATTGTAGATGTGACTGAATTTAGAGACTCAGATGTCTAACTATGAAGGAGTCCACATTGTATTAGGAATCTTGTGATACGAGCTTGGAAGTGACCTATAACTTCTTGGTATGCATGATGCTCTATATGACATAAACTTCAAGCTAATTTATTTGAACTTTGGGTGGATTTCAAGTCTTGCGCTGTAAATTTGTCATGATATGGGACTGTTCCTCACATGATTTTTTGGCTGTTGACCTATGGCTTTAGTGTCTTGCCATTGCTTGACCAGAATTTATTGTGGATGGTTCAACATGTTTCCTTTCCCATTTTCTAGGTAACGTTTGTACTTGTCAAGTTCTTACTTCGTTTTTTTTTTATGAATAATAGGCCATAGCCAATATTTTTATTAAATTAAATTTTAATACAAATTCGGTTCAGTGTGGGGACCGGTAGGAAAGAACCGAGTCAAGAAAACCTACGGTCTTGCCCAGAACTTAAAAATTTTGGTTTTATACGATTTTACAATTTCCCGTTTCTAAAAGTTACAGGATACTGGATAGTGATAATCATATCACTATTTTTTTTAATACAATCAACTGATTGGTCATATCCAGGTTATTGATGAGGATTCAATATCCTCATTTACAAACGTGAGCCAATTGGCTTTTCACAAAATTTCCGATCATAAATTAGAGTGAATCAGATTAAGGAGATTATCCTTCATACAACCTCTGATACTATAACAATTTAGATCTCTGCTATTGTTCCCTGTCCATATGTTGGATACCTTTGTGCACTAGCCTCCATCTTCCTTCGTTTTTCCTTTTGAAGTCTTTCTTCCTCTCTTGACGAACCTTTGATATCTGTATAACAGCACAAAGAAACTACCAAACAACTTGTCTAACTGTTAGGCATTGATCAATTTGAGAACTGAAAAAAGTTCATATATCCAGGCAATCATTCCATTATCATCTAACACTACTGATTGAGGGAGCTCTAACAGAGACGGGTATCTATGCATCCCAGCTAAATGACTGAGTTATTCCATTTTAATCTAAATGTTTCAATTCTTCTATGCACACCAAATGTTAGTAAAAAAATTAAGAAAATGCACTTAGTTCCCATTACAACTTAACAGGTTACACTTAGTTTCCCAGAACAGCCTATAAGAAATTTAATCCTCTGTCTAGTCAGTCAAGAAAAAATCTCCCCCTTGAAACCTTTAGTTATGCAAAAAGCCTTGAATCAAATAAGAATGAACCGATGCACTCCTAATCTGTAAGTAATGCAGAGAGAGTGGATGCAACCAGATACAATACAAAGACTTACCCTGCTTAAGTCAAATCATATAATAAACCAGACTACCTAGGATATATCATTTGCCATAATTTCTTTAGCCAGTTCAAATCACCACAAACTTCTCACGGTTCCAAAGAAAGAAATCTGTAAATTGTTGATAAAACTGTAAGAAAGAATTTTGTTGTCTTAGATGCTCTATCTTGGTCATCATCCCTATGATGAGTTTTGGATTTCCATTGTAGAGTAGCTATATTAACCAATTATCTATCCCAACCTGACAATACATCCAATGATTTCATAAAATGAAACTATAAGGAGGAACCCGAATCTAAGCAAAGAAAGATCCAACGAATCCTCAATACGAGAAAAGATAGCTATAAAACAAAGGCCCAAGAAAAATATTTAAAACAGAAGACCAACCCACAACACCCAAGAAACGAAACAAGATATATATATATATATATATATA
>MU228092.1:1566033-1585820 GCA_018584345.1 Thuja plicata | reverse complement strand
TACTTTATTATAATAATGTTTTTAAAGGAAGTTGTTAAAAAAGAGTTGTGTTGAGTGGAATTCATTTGGGAAACTTTTGTCAATGGAGGATTATAAATATGAGCCCATTTGATGAGAAAAAGGTATCGATTGAATATATTATATTTTGTTTGTTTTCTCTGAGGAGAATGTAAATCAAATCCCTTGCTGAGGTATAAGGGTTTGATCTTGAATTGGTTTAGCATCTGGAAGACTGATTCTCTTGGAGCTATTCCGCTTATTGGTTGCTGAAGTATGACCAATCTCTTTCTTCTTTCCTACTGTCTGCCTGTTGCTGGAAGAAGAAGAAATTTTGAATTGAACTGTGGCCTGCTGAAGAGGTCGTTTCATATTCTGGAAGGGTGGATTTAGTCTGGAGACTCGATTGAAGAGTTTATTGTCTTCAGAAATCGTTTGGGGTTGCTTGTGAGTGAACGCCATGAATGTTATGGCAAGGTGGCACCCTTAATGCTGAACATATGCAAGCTAGGCTGCCATTAAAGATTATTGCCGTTTATTCTCTCACAGAGCCGACGATGATTAGGAAAAAAAGTTTGGCAGGGTTTTGATATCAAAATGCTGCCCCCATTCTTCGTCCACCCATGCCCTGAGTTTGGGGTAAGCCGGCCATCCTCCACCCCATTTCATAAAGAATCCCCTTTCTCGTAACATTTGGACTGATGCCTTCCAACTTTCGGTTTCAATCCTGATGCTCACCGACCAGTTGTCAATTGTATTTGGTACTTCCTGGGTGATTGACTTGGCTTGCTGTTCTGGCTGTGGGACCCATGCTTGTCTTCTGAAGACTTCGGGCTTTCTGGGTACTTCTTTGACTCCCGAAAAAATCTTTGGGAAGCCCCAACAATTCTGTCCTGCAAAGGGTGGATTCACAGTGCGGGCTCCAAACTTCGTACGATGCTCCCTCCCATTATACTACTGGTTTGGAAAAGTATTCGCACGTTTAAACCTGCGTGTAGCAATAGGTCCAGGGCCGCCATGATTTCTGACAAAACCTCGATCGTCGAACCTAAACTGCCTACGCTGCTCCATTTTTTGGACCAAGAGATCTCTTTTTGGGTAACCTAGGAGTCCAGCTATTCTTGATGATAATCGGAGGTAAGATTTGGATCCTGTCCAAATCTATATTAACAAGGGAAGTAGGAATTTTATACCCTTCTGCCCGCAAGTAGTTATAAAGCCATACAAAATAAAAAACTGGAACAATATGAAGCCATCTAAGGAGGAAATGGATATTCCGTTCCATCTCCCCTAGTGTATATCAAATATCTCTTTATCCTTAAATTCTAGTATTGGTTTCCTTGCAATATTCTCAGCATATTCCAGGCTACCAATGTCAGCGAGCAGATAAACATTTGGGTGAGGTATTTCTAGTCTACTATTGATGCTAAACACAACATGCTCAAGACCGCAGAGGATTTCCTTTACAAAGATTGTCTTACAAAGAGACACAATTTCTTGTTTATGAACCTTAGCCAACATCATACGTGCTACAAATGAATCAACAATATCACCATTAAGCTTGGAGGTAAATTCATAATCAAAATATTTCTCGCCCAAGACTAGTTCCACAACCCTTCTTGCTAAATCGTCCAGATGCTTCAAGATTCGATTCCATCTTTTAGCCTTAATTTTTCCCCGAAATGCCATCTGCCGATTCTTGGATACATGGAAAATATGCACATTGGTCTCCATATTGTTAAACCACAGACAATAACAAGCCACAAATAATGAAAAGGAGCCAGCCCCAAATAGAACCCAAGCCACTTAGAACCATCATGAATTCGACAGCTAAGACAATCATAATCCGAAAAGGCCGTGATGCAGGAGCGAGAAACAATTAGAAGAGTCTAGACACATTGAGAATCATGGAAAGATAAGCGGGGATAAGAAAAGAACCCAAAGACATAAGGGAAGTAAACAAAGACAAGGATAAGGTGCCCCACGACAACGGGATAGCAAGCCAAAGGAACAAACAAAAACAATATATATATATATATATATATATATATATATATATATATAAAGAGCACAGGATAATATAAAAAGGGAGAAACACCTGAACAAAATAAACCAAAACAAATATAAGAATAAATCTATATATAAATGTATATGTATATATATTCATCCTGTCTTGTCTCTTCCTTATATATATATATATATATATATATATTCAAGAACACATTTCTGATTTGCACACTTTGTAGATGATTTTATAGTAGTTGTTTCACCTTGTTTCTCAACAAAAGGGACAAATTAAATTGCTAACGCTTGTGATCTATATATTTGAGTAAATTCATTTGAAAAAAAATGACATTCAAGCAAAGCAAGAATTTGTTTCTGAACTATCTAACAAGTGATATTCATTACCCTGTGTACTGTTGGAAGTTTCCTTTTTGAAATAATCACAAACTTATAATCTTTCTTTTTCGGAGGAAACTGATAAATTTTGGATTTTGTAAAACAAAGTATAACATGTTTCAAGTTTAATATTATCTCCTAATAGTTTTTATTAATTATGTTCAAGCTTTTGTACTGTGCTTATAAATTATTTGGGTATGTCTTTTTGGACTTCTAGAGATCTTTATTGTTGAAGGAGATTCAGCAGGAGCAAGTAAGACCAAGGTAAGCCGGGTTGGGCGCTAGGTTGGGTCGTGGGGATACCTCTGGCGTTGCCAAAAAAAAAATAGAAACTTTTTTTTATCGTATGCTTCTGGATCTTTGATTGTGTTAATTTTTTTTCATCATATGCTTCTGCATATTTCACATCTCCTTGAGCTCTCTTTTGTCCTAATGATGGTTCATAGAGTGTGACCCAAAACGTTATTTGACACAAATTTTTTTAACACAATCAAAGATCTAGAAGCATATGTTAAATAATTATGGATTGTGGAAACCTGCTAGCACTTAATAGAAACCTTGCCAGAAAAATTTGAAAACTCTTGCACGAACTCAACAAGGACACACAGTCCCTTAACCTAGGCCCTTAGTCTGCCGGGACTCAAAAATAGGCTAATGGATTAACCATTTGATCAATTGCAAAGAGGGGATATTACAGTTTTGAATTGTGGATAAGTAAATTGTAAAACTTAACAAAGAAATTGTTAACTTTGCACCATAAGTAAACAAATGTAGCAACATTGTTTTAGATTTTTGGTTCTTATATATGTGACCGGTGAAACTATCATTCTCTTATAAATCTAAACATAATTGCTGGTTTATTAGGCCTATAAATCTGATTGATGCTTTTTAAGCCATTGTTGGAACATTAGAGGGAAAGGTCCACGTGCTAGGTGGTGGTACTAGATTTGGTTGCTAGGGTTTATTCTTGATTGTTTTACCCTAATTTGCTTTTTAGCCATGGCTGTCTCATGTTTCATTGTTACTTTATCCCCTTAAACTAATGGGTCATATTGTTGTAGGCGTGGCCAATATGTTATTCCTAGCAAGTTATTTACATAAGTCCCGCGAAGGTTTTTATTTTTACTTTTTGCCTAAGTCGCACCTTAATTTTTTCTGGTGGGTCCCGTGTTATGATCAATTGGCTTGCCACATGTCCCCATGCGATAGGATTGTCTCAGTCAGTAAGTATGCAAGTGTCAATTATCTGTCGAACATATCATGAAGTAAATCTATGGTTTTCGCTATAGCGTGATCAAAAGTTGCAGGATGTTTACTCATCGGCGGTAGCAAAATGATGACCCCTGTCCTTAGTTGTCGGTTTTAAAAGGCAAGAAAGTGGACAGCAAAGAAGGTATGTGGCAGATTTCCATTGGGTGATGATGGCTAGCTAAGACTCTTGACGAAGAGTGACAAGGATAGGTATTAAAGTTCCGTTTACTTAAAAGGTTATCTTTTAACACATGTCTATTTTACTGTAGATCTTTTAATCAGGTGCTAAAAGGTGCTTGACAGATAAACAATTGCAAGGAATGATGTGTTGTCACTGGGAGTTAAAGGTCGGCAAGATATGAAGGCTTTCGCTATCGCGCAATCAAAAGATGCGAGGACTTTATGCATCGCGCGGTAGCGAGATGTTGCCACGTCGTGATGAAGACAACGAGTTAGAGGGTGGGCCAGTGTTTGGTGATTTAGTGTAGTGTGATGACAGAGAGTGTCAGATTGATGCCACATGGAGTCAGGAGTTGTTGACTAAATCTTGCCGTTCATTTTGTCATTTTTAAAGATTAATCCACTGTGGAGATTTAAATTGGGTTTTTTCGTGTTCAGCTCTATTGTGCAAGTGGATGTAAGGTGATATGACTGCAATATTAATATGGAATGTGCCAATGTTATTGTGTTAATTGCGTCTGAGTTTGTATTCACGAGTGGCAAGAAGGTGGTTAGTTATTGCGAAGATTTGCAGAGACACCGAAGCAACATTCTTGGTGTTTTTTGAGTAGTTTGTTGCAGAGGGTGGCGTGCTTTAATCAGTAACTTTATCTATCCTTGACTGGTTATTCTTCTGTATCTCTTGTTTTGTTTTGTTGTGTGGGGTGATCTGTTCTGGGTTTCTATTTGCTTCTGAGACTTGGTGTGGAGGGTTTCGAAGGTGAAGTGCCCTAGGGAGTCGAGCTTAGTTCTGGGTAGTCATGGCGCCATTAAGGAAGCACTCTGGGAAGGTAGTTTTGTTGGCAAGTGATTTATTTTTGAAGTGTTATGGGACATTTGAGGGTTGTCATTTATGGCAACACATCTGGTATGATGATCGCGTGGAGTTGTTTACAGTTTTGGAGATGCAGATTGCAAAATAACTATGTACAGTAAGCAGAAATACAGAGTATAGTAGTACAATTTTGGACAGCGAAGTTAGTATATGGCAAATGAAGACTTGTGAGCTTAGGCAAGGACATTTTGGGGTATGTATGACCTTCAGTTAAGGTCGCTTGAGTTTTGGTGTTGATTGCAGTGAGTTACAAATAGTTGAAGATAAGCGAAGACAAAGAAACAACGATACATGGCAGATGAATAGTCGCGATGATTAAGGGAGTATGACATGGAATCCAAACGTGCTAAGTTGGATTGGTATTGTGGATAACCTATGCTTTGGTAGTATAAGGTCGCTGACTTTGTATTTACTGTTTGCATAAGTATTAATTCTATTTTGTAATGTATTTGACAGCCGACTGGATAATGTAATAACATATATATATGAAGAAATTTTTGTAAAGCGAAGTGTGGATATGGTATGAATGATAGACAGATGGAATGGATGCATTGTGATGTCAGGCAGATGTTGATGCGAGCTACAACTGGAACTATCTAAGCATAAGCTAATGCTTGTATTGTTCATTACTGAGATTGATTGTAACAGAACTATATTTCTGATTGTAAGAGCAGTATGCTCAGTATACCTTTAATAGGGTTTTTGTATTCCCCTAAATAGGGAAATGTGCTAATGGAATATTCAGCTCCTAACAGGGCTAGGTCTCCTAATAAGGACACTATACTTTTAGTACATATTTGTGGGTACCATCCCCACCCCACCGGTGTTTTCCCTTGGCTAGGGTTTCCTTGACAACAATTCATGGTGTTATGAGTTATGTGTTGTGTGCTTATGTTCTTTTCATTTCAGTAATTATATGGTTTAGTTGGAAATTATTAAGTTCATGTTTAAAGTGCTGTAATACTGATTCACCCCCCTCTCAGCATTACTTAATCCTAACAGTTGGTATCAAGGCATTTGGCGCTTGGAGAGAAAGTTTAACAACTCAAGGGAGATCAAGATGGATTCTGAAAGTTTGGAGGAAAACTTTGAAGCAACACTTGAAGATCTTGACAAAGCTAAAGCAGAGAAAGGTGACTTGAAATTCAAATTGAGAAGAGCAGAGGGATTCATTAAGAAACTAAAAGAACAACTTGAACTTTCCAGAAGTTAGAGACAAGATTTTATGGTTAAGATAAAAGAGGATTCAGACAATGATACTTTAGATCAGATAATGCAGCTTGAGAAAGAGAAAGATACTTTGAAGCTTAATCATGAAACTACTTCACTACATATGGCTAAAGTGATTTAACAGGAAAAGGATGCTAAGAACAAAATTGAAGAAACCTTAAAGGATGTTAATATTCAGATGGGACAAATAAAGACTGAACTTGATCACTACAAGAACAAGTATCTGGAATTAGAGAAATATAATCAGACCATAAAAGGAGAACTTGTTGAGGCAAAGAAACATATTGACAGACTTCACATGAGCAATGACTTGATCGATGAACAAAGAGACAGACAAAAACCTAAAGGAGACATGACTGGTGTTGGCTTCAATGAAGCTGAATGTTCAAAGAATCAAGAAGAAAAATCTGATGCGAAGATTGATGGAGAAAGACCTACTCTTGAAGAACCTAAAGAACAGATCAAACCTTTCAGAGGTAGATGTTTTGGATGTAACAAGGTTGGACACATGAAGAGAGGCTGTAGAGGTAAAGCTCCTTTCAAACCTTTTTTGGTTATTGCTTTAATTGTTATGCATATGGGCACAAGAAAGCAAAATGCAGGAAACCTGATCAATCAAGATTCAAACAAGATTACATTAGTGAAGAGACAACAACTAAGACCGCATGTTACAAATGTAATAACCTTGGGCACATCGCAAGGAATTGTAAGTTGTAGGTTAATCAAAACAGATCACCTCCTATATGCTACAAATGTAACAATCCAGGACATATAGCGAAGTTTTGTAGGTACAATGGAACGACAACAGAAGAGGACCACCTCCTATAGTTATAAAAAAGAATATTGGTGATACTGGTAACTGTCTTGCAGAGTACAGGAGTGAATTTGACAATTGTTTCAGGAAAGCAGAAGATATCAGCAGTAATAAGGTACGAAAGGTAAAGGAGTCTAGTGAGGAAAAGGTTCAGGAAGAGTCAGTAGATGCTACTGAGTCTTCACCTGATGCTAGCATTGCTACATCAACCTAGATGGGCAAGCATGGCCTTATGAGGAGCATTGGAAGAAAACATCAGAAATCTATCCAGCCCCTAAATATGAGAAGTAAGCTCTTGCGAGCTTAGGGAGAGTATGTAGAAATGTTTTGGAACACATATCTGTGATCCCATGGCTTTACAAGTCTATATCCTATGATCGCTAGATTGTTATTCGACTGGATTATGTGCAAAAATGAATTTATTGGGAACTGTGTCATTTCTTCACTCAGGGAAGTATAAGGTTATTTGAAAGAGCATGTTTAAACATCATTTGAAGAAGAAGAATCGAAACAAGTGCGTTGAAGAGTTTGATTGAAGCAGGAATTCGCATTTCAGCAGGTAAAGAGGTATTTAGATTGATTTTGAAGCTTTGAAAATGGATACCCTAATGATTTTTGAATTTGCAGAGAGACCTAGATACAAGTTTAAGAAACACACTTTTAAGTCTACTGAGGATGATCCCGAAGGAGCGTTTTCACAAACACCCTACGGCGTTCTACATGTCGAAGATATTAGGGCTTACATTGATTGTAAGTATGAATCTTTGGGAGACGATGAGATTGCTAGTGAGATGGAAGACATGATAGGAGATGATGGAAAGATGAAGGATGAGTTCGCACATCTTAACAACCTAAGTATCATGAAGGTAACCGAACTTTTCGAGTTCGACGAAGAAGAATGGATAAAGATTATTCTGAGCAGAGTGCACGACCAGTTTATGTGGCTTGGAGATCAACCTGTGAATATCTGCAGCGACCTAATTCATGCTATAACAGGTTTGGACAACACCGGTATAGTACCTGTTGCTGAGAAGAACACTAAGAAGATGGTGGAAACCATAACGCATTCGCAGTGGGACAAAAGAGCGATGACGGTAAACAATTTATTCCAACAAGATGTCAGATTGATTACTATGATTTTAGGCTATAAACTCCATTATAGCAGTCGACTCAATTCAGTATCAGCAGGAGTAATCTTAATGGCTTACAAAATGGTTAAGAAAAACATCAAGTATAACCTTTGCGAAGTACTTACACAACAATTCTTGGAGAATGTATGGTAGATCAAGAAAGATAAGTCAAAGGGATTTAGGTTTGGATCTTTGTTGATACATATGTACATCCACATTGTTCACAAATTTCCTAGTATGCACTCTAGAGCTTGGAAGGACAGTGTACCTACTGGTATTCAGATTTCTCAGAGTTATAGGAGACAAAACAACACATGGGCAAATGGTGAATTGTTTGCGATGATCAAAATCTTATAGAGAGAGATGAAGGCAAGGGAGAGAATTCCTGAGGCAGTAGTAGAGAAATACAAGGACTCAATCTGTTTCATGGTTGAAACTGATTGTGTGTGCTAGGCAGTTCTACCTAAAAAGAAGTGGTGTTATCCATTGGGTTAAGAGGTTAGTTCTGAAGTTTTGATTATGCAAGTGGAACACATTCTATTTTCAGAAGTTGATTCATCAGAAGAAAGATGGGGTACTTATGAGGAAAAGTCTGCAAAGATTAGGGAGGAACAAAATAGAGCATCAAGGAAAAGGAAGGTAGAGAATGTAGTTGATGATTTAGCAGCCAAGGCAGGCATATCAAAGGAAGAAATGAAAGAAGTTTCAAGGATATGACAGAGAGAGAAAAACAGAAAGAAAACATTGATCAAACAGTGAAAGACACAATGAATAAAGTTGAAGTGAAACAAGAAACTTTTACATCTGATTCTTCACCTTTATTGTTGGCAAGTGGAGACAAGACTTTGAGCACTGACGTTGAGAACATGGATGTGGATGAGCTGATGAAGTTATCCTACATCGCATTTGCTAAAGCTAAAGAAAGATCTGAGCAGAAAGGAGAGAAGAAGACTAAGGTAACTACAAGAGTAGTTGATACTCTTAACAAACTCCTTCCAACACCTATTATTTTTCAAGAAAAGATGATGTAGAGAACTTGAACAAGTCACTAGATGACTTTGACAGTCACTATGAGTTATTAGAGAAGATTGTTGAAGAGAAGGCTAAGAAGAAATATCTCGCGAAGAAACTTGAAGAAGTGTGCAAGTCTATTTCATGAGACTTGGGCATACTGAACAAAACTACATCTGAGGCTAAAAGTTGTATCGCACACGGAAGGAAGTTATACAGTTACTGTATAAACCCTATAAGACATGTCAAGAACATTGAGGATATAGTAGTGAAGGATAGAACTACTCTGGACAAGTTGATGGACAGTTGTGAGACTTCCTTACATTCTGTATTGGAGATAGACAGAGAGGTGTCCAATATTTTGGACAAACTGAGTGTACTGGATACAGAAAGAGGGAGAGTTATGGCAAGGTTTGGTATGCTGAAGAGTCTAATCACTCCTAAGCTATCAATTCTTGAGGTCCATATCTCTGACATGGAGAAGACATCGCAGGCCCTTACAACACATATGCCTATTGAGCTAAAGGCAGCAGAGACTTCTTTGTTTGTTTTGAATGGGCTGATTCATGTGAGTCAGATACTGGTGAAGACCTGGACAGAGGAAGTGAAGATCTTGGAAAATTCTTTCCGAGATGTACTAAAGATGGTCTAAATTTTCTGGTAAGCAGTGGTACAATTTTGATGTATTCTAAATTTTTGTATACCTTTGCCATTGATGTCAAAGGGGGAGAAGAGAAGAGATGAAAAATGTATGGAAATTGTATAGAGTAAAGGAGATATGTAAAAGATATACACAAACATCTTTTTGATATTGACACTTAGTCATTTTTCACTAAGTGTTGCCATCAATGCCAAAGGGAGAGATTGTTGGCAAGTGATTCTTTTTTGGAGTGTTATGGGACACTTGAGGGTTGTCATTTATGGCAAACACATCTAGTATGATGATCGCTTGGAGTTGTTTACAGTTTTGGAGATGCTGATTGCAAAATGACAAAGTACAGTAAGTAGAAGTACAAAGTATAGCAGTACAGTTTTGGACAACGAAGTTAGTATATGGCGAATGAAGACTTGCGAGCTTAGGCAAGGACATTTTGGGGTATGTATGACCTTTAGTTAAGGTCGCTTAAGTTTTGGTGTTGATTGCAGTGAGTTATAGATAGTTGAAGATATGCGAAGAAGAGAAACAATGATACAGGGAAAATGAACAGTCGCGATGATTAAGGGAGTATGACATGGAATTCAAACATGCTAAGTTGGATTGGGATTGTGGACAACCTATGCTTTGGTAGTATAAGGTTGCCGAATTTGTATTTACTCTTTGCATAAGTATTAATTCTATTTTGTAATGTATTTGAGAGCCGATTATGTAATAACATATATATATGAAGAGCTTTTTGTAAAGCGAAGTGTGGATATGGTATGAATGATAGACAAATGGAATGGATGCATTGTGATTCAGGCAAATGCTGATGCGAGCTACAACTGGAACTATCTAAAGATAAGTTGATGCTTGTATTGTTCACTTCTGAGATTGATTGTAACATAACTATATTTCTGATTGTAAGAGCAGTGTCCTCAGTATACCTTTAATAGGGTCTTTGTATTCCCCTAAACAGGGAAATGTGCTAATGGAATATTCAGCTCCTAACAGGGCTAGGTCTCCTAACAGGGACACTATAGTTTTAGTACATATTTGTGGGTACCACCCCCATTGGGGTTTTCCTTTGGCCAGGGTTTCCTTGACAACAATTCATGGTGTTATGAGTTATGTGTTGTGTGCTTATGTTCTTTTCATTTCAGTAATTATATGGTTTGGTTGGAAATTATTAAGTTCATGTTTAAAGTGTTGTAATACTGATTCACCCCCCCCTCTCAGTATTACTTAATCCTAACATGTTTATGTAGAAAGGAATCCGTTCGATGACTTTCTAGACTTTTTTCTTGAATCAACGAATGATTGGGGTGAAGCTAAGAAAATCGTTAAGGGGAGAAAATTTGCAAAGGGGTTATTCGATAAAGCTCAGGTTTTAACTGATGCTATTGTCCCTGAAACTAGTTTGAATCTGTTTATACTATGGATCGGGTAGAGAAAGGCACAATCCCTTTCTTGCAATGCATGACAGTATGATCTAGGAAAATTGGTAATGCTAGGTGTTTTTATGGATGTAGTTTTGTTAGTGGTTATTGCAGATAGATATGACCCTGTGTTAAAGGTGACCAAGGATAATGATGGTGATGTAATCCTTAGGGTTTGCAGGGAAGAATTGCAGGAATTATTTGATTTATATGAGCCATTCTCCACTCTGGAGTTTATTGTTTTTCAGGATTTTGAGTAGAAATACCAAGCTTAGAGGAGCTGCATTAGAAGTGTGTTGATGCCTGCACATTTGGCTGTGTTTGGAAAGGATAAATGTTTTATTGGCCCTAGTACTAAAGAGCTTTTCAAGAAAGAGGCATTCAATCCTATGTTTCTTGCAATATTTTATTCTGTGTCAGGCTCTTGGCTTACACCCCACAAATGTGATCCTAGTTGAATACATGTATATGGTTATTCATATTAGACAACCCCACTTTCATGTAATATATGATTTTGCTCCGTACATTGTAGATAAGATACATGAAGGTCTACAGGGAATTAAGAACAGAAAATTAGAGGCTCCTTTCTTTTGGTATTCTATGTTAATGCACATGTTCTTGGCAAAACATGTTGACTTCTATGAGGAAACCATGGTATTGAAAAGAGAGAAAGATGGTATCCAATTGCCAGTACAGTTGTGGAGCACAGATATGTCATGGGATAGACCCGAGGCTAGCTTTGTGAGGTTTGATAATTGTTTTGCATCAAGATTGAGAACCAAGCTGCAAGTGAATCCACCAAGGATTCCTAAGATGTTGCATGAAACAATTAGACCTTTGGAGATGGCTCTTAATCTGAATATTATGCACAATTGGGGTGATATTTACCCTTATCTTGCGGCTACAGTGATCAGACTATATGGTTTCAGTGGAACTCCTCATGTGTTACCTTATTAAGTTCCCTTTAGGGTTGGATTAACTGAATTCTTATGGCAAACGGGTTGCATTCAGGAGTTGTCTGTAAGAGGAAAGGGAACTATTTTCCCAGATTTCACAATTGTTCATTATTATTTCATTTCAAAAGGTGGATGGAAATATTTTGATAAAATTCTTGAGCCCTATTATGTGATGTCCCCCTCTAGCTAGATACTTTAGTTTCACTGTGGTTTAGCCTATTATTGGACCCTCGTAGGCTAATGAGGGTGGTTAGAGGGTCTTCTGAGGATTGATTCATCTCCAACATTTAGGTATTTATGGATTTGGCCTTCGTTCGATATCATTTGGACACCATTCGCCATACTTACTATGTATAGTAAGTCAGGAGTAATAGAGATGGACCCTTTCTATTTTTAGAAAGTGTATTTGGTCACATGGGGAATTATGAGGAGAGATTCTTTTTTCAGACGGCATAGCAATCAGACAAGTATTTCAAGAGATATTAAAGTTTAAGTGACTTGAGTGATTTATTTAAATATTTTAATGTTATTATAAAGTTATAAAGTAACTTATAATAATAAAGTCACTTTAATATTATAAGGTGCAAATATAAGAATATCTTTTATCCCACATTGGGGAGAATAGTAAGTGAGCTCCTACAAGGAAAGAATAAATTAACATGAGAGGTTCTTTTCTTAGGATCAGATAATTGTCAATTGCATTTTGATATGAATTTGGGAGAAGAAGTCAAGGGTTTTTGATTTCAATTAGCCATTGGAGAGCGTCAATTCTTCAGTGTTGCAACCATTTGAGGTGGTGAAAAATCCACTAAATTTGGCATTCAGGAGAGCTTTACTCTGGAGTTCTATTTGTGCTTAAAGTGAAGGAATAACATAAGGGTTTGAAGAATATTGAGGACTATCGAGTGCAGACCTGAAGATTCATCGTTGGCAGCCATTAGTAATTGTTTTTTTAAAGTTTGTTCTTGCTGCTATAGTGCACGTGAACAGTGCACATGAACAGTGCGTGTGAACAGTACCGCGCTACAGTATTTGTGCTTGATTTTGATTGCAACTTTCATCTTTGTCATTGGGCATCACTATTATCAGGTTCCTCTTGCAACTATTAGTAGTTAGCATTGTAATCTTAGGCATATAATTTTGCTGTTGTAAGTGATAACTTAGAATCAGATTTGGCACTGCTGTAGTCATTATTGTAAGCCAATTAGTCTTGGCAAATTCATAGCAACATTGTACTTGGAAATGAATTCAATAAAGAAGATATATGTTGCATACCATTTGTTTGACGAAATGTCTTTCTAATAGCATATATGATTAGCATAATAGTTGCATGCCAATTGTTTCTCAAAATGTCAGTTGGCTGTAGGTATGCATTCCATATCTAGTTTTCATGTATATGCATTGAAAATACCAAAAAGAACTACACTTACATATTAGTTAATTGTAAGAACTATATCAAACAATCTGAAACACAAAAATCAGAATAGAGAAAGGCAGCATACAAAGTGTTTGACAATATTCCTTGAGCAAAAAAATAAGTCAGTTTGGGCAAGGGATATTACATATTATATGGGTGTCAGTGTGATGAGAGTTGCTGATCCTGAGGATTTCTTTAGTATCTTTTGTAACAGAGTTGGTAGAAGAAAGAGGGACCATCAATTTCATTAATCCGAAGATATCATTAGAAATGAATTTGTTTTGTGTGAGCAAGAATTGAAGAAAAAAAAATGGGTAGCCTATAAGAAACTGTTGGATATTGTTCATGAAGAAGAACCAACTTATGATCCTTTAAAGGATTTCAAACCTTCTAGAAACAAAATAAAGGCTCTGTTTAATCATTTCCAAGAAATTATGTTGGCTTTACATGAAAAATTGGACAAAGTAAGATTACTCCCAAAAAAGATAGCTTTACAAAAGGGTATTTCAGTGGAGAGACCAAAGATCCAGATCAAGTCAAGTTATATGTATAAATTGATGTCGCAAAAGAAGCAGTCACAAAGTGACTCTTAAGGAGGGTCAAGTTTTAGAAAAAAGACCAACATATCTACCAAGATTTGTGCCTGATCTTTATTAGAAAGAAAGAGAGCATTTAAGAGATGAAGAAGATGAGAGAAATAGAAGTCAGCCTGCCGAGTCTCCATAAAGCAGTGACTCTCACACTACCTTCCGTTTGAGTGATGAGGAATTAAATGACGAGATACCTGAGTTTGCTGAGGAGGTAAAAGGAAAAATAAAAATGCAAGATGTTTCCACTTCTCCTTCATCATCAAAAAAGTTAAGGCATGTACCTATTATTGATCTAGATGAATCTCCAGTTAGAGATTTACCTCTAGGGTCCCCAATTGTATCTCCAAAGGCTCAATCTTTTGATTCTCAAGGAAATATGGTCGCAGAGCAATTGCTTGAAATGCAGGAGCAGGGGATTGTCGTTGTTACTGAAGATGAGGTCCAATCAGGTATGCTCACAGTTCCACCTCCATTAAATGGGATGTTAGTGTTGGTGAGATACAAGGTAAAGTGGTGGATGAGGTAAGTAGAGCTGCATGCAATTAGTATTTATTTGACGATGCTTTTGTGAGAGAGGGACCTTTTATACAGTTTATATGGGGCACCAAGCTTGAGGAATTCAAGAAGAAAGTTGAAGAACATGCTTTAGAGCCTAGTAAGGATAAGAATTTAATTGAAAATGAGATTAAGGATGAAATAAACAAGCAAATCCAAGCAATTACTCCAGAAGAAGGAAGAAAAATGGTTGAAGATGCAGGGGTTTTAATACTACCAGAATGGGACATTGCTGATGCTTTTGCCTTTTATGCTATCAGAAAAGAAAGTGCTCCAATATACCAATAAGAGGATGAGGCCAGAATGGCATTGAATGGGACAGTTTTCAGCAAGGATCATGCTGCTGTGACTATTTGGTCATTATCGCAAGGTGAGGAGAGAAATAAAGATAGTGATGCTACCTCTAGTTTTAGGGGAGGATTGATTATGAAGAGGGTTACAAATACCTCTGGTACTGAAGTTGCTGACCTTACACTTAGTGCAGCTGAATTCAATAAGGTAGTGGCAGAGAAGGAAAAAGCAGAAAAGGAGAAATGTAAAAGATTGTATGAAGAACTTGTTGTGGCTTATGATGTCCTTGAAAAGAGGTTGATTCAATATGAGAGAGGTACTCGTCAATTAGGATTATCTAAGGCCATGTTGCACTCTCCTTCTGTCTCTTCCCCTTCACCATCAACTTCAAAGACTGTTCCTGCTTCCCCAATGATTGATGTTACACCTTCTCCTGCAACATCATTACATGATGAACATGCATGCTCTACTGAGCCTTCAAGGTCACAATTGATGGAGAAAATACAAGAATTGGAGGGTGAATTAGCTGGAGAGAAGAAGGAATCCAGGAAAAGGATAGAGGAAATTGTGAATACACTTTTGACACATGTCAGTGGGAAAATGATTAGGAAGATGAAAAATGTGCATCATTTGTATTTTGTTCTCAATGAGGCATTGAGTGTTTTCACAAAGGATAAAGATATCCTGGAACCAATATTTGATAAGTGGATAAGAATAACTCAGACAATGAGGGATGTACGCTTGGGGTCTCAATTTGAGAGTATTGCTGACCCTTTGATTAAGCCCACTTATGAACTTGTTATTGCAATGTAGGAGTTTCAGGCTTTCTCTGATACTGTTGAAAGAAAGATACAAACCTTGTTTAGGGGTTTTAAGGAATTGGAAAAGGTCACGCTTCCAGATATAATTGATGATGTGTGCAACATCAAGCACATGCAGGATTGGCTGAATCAAACTAGTAACATTTTGAAGGCCAAAGTGGATTTTATTTGTAAAGATGGAGATACCGATATATTAACATGTGTTGAGAATTTGCTGGCCTGTCGTTCCTTTTTGGATTACTTTGAGAAAGAAATAGATCAGGTGGTGGTCAAATATTTGTCGTACAAGAAAATTGCTTATGAGGCAATCAAGTTCAAATGGCCATCAAACCTGGAATATGATAGCTGGCAACAAAAGTACTTAATTGGTATTTAAGGATGAGGTGTTGACACCATAATTGGTTGGTTAAGGATAATCTACAAAAGAACATCTTCTCAGTTCGCCGCATTAGGTGTTTTGATCTCGTGTAACTTTTGCCTTTTGCGAGTTCTAAGAAGTTGTAACTGATTTTGTACTTTTGTGCTACGTGTCATTCCATTATCCTGAAGCTTGTTGCTCCCTTGTTTTCTATAAAAGGAAAAATTAGGGCTGGAAATGGGGATATCGGAAGTAGGAAGTTTGAGTCCAGTTTTTAGAGGTCAAATTTGATAGAAATTAAGTGCTGGAGGATTAAATGAAAAGTGTCTTGGCATTTGTAAATTTTGAAATGTACTTTGAGTTTCGGACAATTGAATATTAATAAAGCATAAGCAGTTTCTTGCCAATCTCTCTCCTTTTGAGTAATATGAATTTTGGATGAATTAGTTCAAGCATTTACTTCATTCATTGCACTGTTGAAAGTGTATGCAAATATTTTGTTACTTTGATTCAAGTAATTAATTAATTGTTCAGAATATATTGCAGATTCATGTAGTTTTATAGTAGGATATTGTAAGAAGTATTTGCAGGAAGTTCTCAACATAAATTATTGGAAAGTGATAATTTCTTAGGTCAAAATTGTCATGAATTTACTCATAAGTATGTTTTAGGTATTAGCCAATGGATTAAGGCACTGATCTTTTGTATAAACAAGATTACTTACTTTCATCTCTAGTTTCTGTCGGAATCATTTTGAAAATATCACCATCACTTATATTTGGTTTAATTGTTATATGTTTCATCTCAAGCTCCACAATACTTAGTAGACTAGTACAGATTTGGCTAATTTGTATTGTTTCTCTGGTATGTGTTAAGCATTAAGGAGATCTTCTTTTTTCGATGCAGTTATGTTAATGGATTGTTATATTTGAGCATCTGAAGGTGCACCCACCTAGGTCTTGCAGAATCTAAAGTGTAGAAGGATTTCTAATCCTTGTTAGTTGGTCCAGAGCCAGGTTTTGTTTCAATAATTGAGAATTCGCCATCTCATAGAATCATTAATAGGAGATTTTGGTCTACCTCTTTTGGGAACCAACACTAGGTATATTTGTTTCGTTTTTCTGTTGTTACTTGCAAGATGTAGATTCATTTTCTGTTGCTCCTAGCTAATTGGTTGAGATAGTAGATTTTTATTTCTTCGATTAATGCATTTATGTTGTTTGATGATGCTTATTATATTTCCTGATATTTAAAATAGTTTTAATGTTGTTTAATATTATTTGTTGCAGGCACATTGAATATTGTATGCACAAGGTAAATCTTTTGCGTCATCATGGTGTGAAACCTATTCTTGTTTTTGATGGAGGATTTCTCCCAATGAAAGCTGAACAAGAAACTAAGCGTGCAAGGTGCATTGTTTTATTGGTTGAGTGCTTTATGGGAATTCATATATCTTATTTTGTTTGTATATTTTTGTGCAAAGTTGTATATATTTCATTCAATGTTCTTTGTTTTTGGTTCAGTAAATGTGATACTTGACTTGAATTAAGGTTTCCGCTTTAACTCTATTAATGAATGCAATTATGGAATGGTATGGCTTCAAGCTTATTGGAATATGTAGGTGGTTCTGTTGGCCTAATCAACACTTTTTATGCGGACTATGTAAAATGACATTTAGGCGGTAGAGCCAACCTTATCAACACCTCTTCAGCTGATTGCGTGAATGCAATGCAAACCATTGGCAAAATGTCTAAGCTTGACTTAGACCAAAATGTTCGATAATGACAGCTTGTTCAATGTCAAAATCAGCTGAATGATATGGTATAGGGATTGTTGGAAAACCGTCCAATCTTACAATATGAAATGAATGCAAATTTTAACCCATTTGTGGTTAAATGATCCAAAGCTTACAAAATAGATATGGATGCATAGAAATATGTACCTTTGGCAGCACTACCATCCAGGGTTGACAAGATTATCATAAAATGCATTATAAAATAACATTACATGAAGTATACTGCCGATATAAAGGTCTAATTATAAAATCAGTCTGCTGCAATAACATAAATTAGGCTGGGGTCCCATGAGGGCCATGAGGGGGGCTTAAGCTCTATTTTTAAGGAAGAGGGTGGTCCCATGAACACAAATTTGTTTGGCTACGGATTATTTGGAATCTTCTCCTTCAGGATAGGAGTTTCTACCTTCTAGAGTTGCATATTTAAGAAAAGGGGTGGGGCTAGAAATTGCCCATGAAATATCCCCAATGGATATTTTCCCCAATTTTGTCAATTATAGCTCAGAAGATTTAAACAATTAATTTCATGCAATAAACTATTGAATCAACAGAAATAAACCAGCAATATGCTCCAATAAAATCCTCAGAAAAACTTATTGCATTATACAACAACAATACAACAACAATGGAATTACAAGACAATCCAATCTGAAATACAGTATGCAACAATGAGATCGGATAACATGAACGTGGAAGTGCAATGGTGAACTCCGTCGCGAGTCCACCTCAGAGATGAACTGGGTTTCCGTCCAATCCACCGAGAAAAGTCTGAAGGTTTCCGTCCTCAGATTTCAGAATCGAAAGCTAGATACTTCCCTGATTCTCCAAGAGAAGAGAAATAAATTCATAAACCAAGCATGAACCAAATGGGTCTCCTTTCCCTCTTTTAAAGCAACAAGCTGTGACTCTTCAGTTTCCCCTTCTCCGTCTTTTCATATTTCCACTTTATGATTTAATTAAACCACTTTAAATTAATATATCCATTTAATAATAAAGTGGCATAATAATAGAATATGAAATCTTTTAGCATTAAAATGGATGACAAAACGAACTTGGAAGATGATGTGTGAGAGCTTGCTGGAAAGCTCTCGACGATACACTCCAAGTCCAACATTGAAATGCCCAGAAAACTGAACTTTGTCAACTTACTATAAATAGTAAGTATCTGGAAACCCTGTGGAAACTACTCTAATTGGCCTGAAACTGGAATTACCTCGTCCAAATATCACACTGACCCATGTAAAGCCTTGGTTAGGCCATAGGACCATGATAAAACGGCTAAGGATGCAACAAGAAATAATGTGCTCGAAAAAGGGGACATTACAGGGTTGACAAGATATGGATGCATACAAATATGTACCTTTGACAACACTACCATCCAGGGTTGACAAGATTATCATAAAATGCATTATAAAATAACATTACATGAAGTATACTGCCGATATAAAGTTCTGATTATAAAATCAGTCTGCTGCCATAACATAAATTAGGTAGGGGTCCCATGAGGGGGCTTAAGCTCTATTTTTAAGGAAGAGGGTGGTCCCATGAACACAAATTTGTTTGGCTACAGGATTATTTGGAATCTTCTCCTTCAGAATAGGAGTTTCTACCTTTTAGAGTTGCATACTTAAGAAAAGGGGTGGGGCTAGAAATTGCCCCACCAGCTTAGGAATGCTTTTTGCCACTTGTCAAACATTAAATTTCATATTTAAAAAAAAAGTTAATTTTTGAGGGAAAATGATTTTTTTACTTCTTTTTTTATGCACAAAGCAAAGTAACAAGAATTGGAATCATCTCGGAATCGGCAAGGCCGAATCGAATCGCGAATTGTCCATGAATCGGAATCGAATCGCCCATGAATCAGCAAATTTAAAAAATCCTTAAAATTTAGAGATTTTAACAATTTAAAACGTTTTTCATGCACCCTTTATTGAATATAACTTAAACACACTATAACATCATCAAATAGAAGCTAACATACATAAACAAGGAACATAAATGATAAATCCATCACATGCGTTACACGTAGAATGTAAATTGT
>MU228092.1:1540295-1552465 GCA_018584345.1 Thuja plicata | reverse complement strand
GATGACTGATTCCATTGAAAAATATTCCTTCCATAACATCGACATGCTTAGAGAAAAACTCCTAGCAATCAACTGAGAATTGCGTAGGGTTGCCCCAATTTTGGGGAATGCAAAATTGAGGACAACAATATGTAAATTAGGCATGCTTTGCTAGATTGGGACCAAAAGATTTTCTTTTACATTTGGCTCATATTCTTTTTATTTTTTATGCATTGGATGGACTGCATGTAGTGTATGTAGGCATATGATATTACAATGTGTATGGAGTTGTAGAGTAGTTAATTTATCATTATGGTATGCATAAACCATGTTTAGATAGAATGGACTTAATGAGCAATTTTCAATTGGGTATATTAGACATCCTAAGGGGGTATCTCAACCCTGGGATATCAGTTAAGGAGCTATATAAAGAGTCATCCTTGTAATTCACTATGGAGGCATGTAGAATGGTTAATAATGCAAGATATATAGAACAATACAGCAAGCATTCAGAGATACCATCAATACAAGTACCAATAAATAAATAATTACCAATACCAATGAGGCACAAAGTACCATACCAGAATACCAGATTGGCGAGGAAATGTTTATTTCTATTTCTATTAATACCATCAAACCATAAGTTCAACAACAATAAATCCAAGTCTTATATAATAGTCGGTTGGTTGGGGAAACCAACGGACGCATCTCCTTGCTCCTAACTACCCTCCTGACAAAACATAACTAAGTCTAATTAATAATGACTTTATTACCTACTACATATATCCCCCCCAAAAAAGAAGTCGTCTTCCAGATGACTGTATTACAGAAAAAAAAGAAACTCTTTCGAGCACCCTCAATGCATCCATCTTTCTGGCTTCGCCAACTCGTTCCATCTTCCCACATAGCCTTCTCCTCTTCCCATTCCTTCTTCATCCAGTTTGTCAGGTCCTTTTCTTGTTTCCTCCTCCGTGTCCTCACCCTGTGTAGTTTCCCTTTTCTTTGTACGGTTGTCCTCCTTGGTACAAACTTGTGCATTGCCTTCCGTACTAGGAGTGGTACGAACACCTTCCGTACTAGGATTGGTACGGGCGCCTTCCACCGTACTGCTGATGGTACGTCCTTCGGGTGTATCTAATGGTAAAAAACCAATGTCTGTAGCTGTGCCCTTCAGGTGGCCAAAACGGATTCTTTCCTCTTGGGAGTCTGAAGATGTGTCTGTACTTCCCTTAGATGTTTTTGGAAGTCTTTTTGCCCCAACCGTTTTATCTATGCCTTTATACCACTCTTTCCTCTACTCACTCCGTTCGTACGACGTACGGACCCTCAACAGCTCGTACGGTCTTCTCTCTTATGTACGGTCCTCTTGCCTGCTGCGTACGACGTGCTGCATACTCCTGCTGCGTACGACCTCCACTGGTACAAACTCCACTTGTACGACCTGCTGCGTACGACCTCCACTCGTACGGCCTCTCGCGTACGGCCTCCTGCACATGTGTACGGATGCCTGATTACGGCCTCCCCATGTAGGGCCTCTGGCATACGACCTCTTGCACCCTGCCTGTACGTTCTCTACCTGTACGACCTCTGCTTTTTGTGTGGACCCTGACCATTCAGCATACGACGTCTGGCCAACTCGTACAACCTCTTCCCGCTCTCCTCAACCCGACACGTATGGCGTACGACCTCTTTTGTGCGGCCTGGTTTGTACGACCTCCTCCAATCTGAAGCCTCCGTACGTATGGCCTCTTTGTGTCGCCCACCTTCCTTCCTCTGCCGTCCGTACGACGTACGGATCCCTTGCACTCCGTGGCTGGTGTCTTCCTTGCGCTGAGCAACTCTCCCACTTTCCTCTGTATCTGCTTCTTGGATTTGCAGCATATCGCACTCTGGCTGGAATACCTCATCGTCTCCCATCTGCCAGTGAAACAGGCCGTTGAGGGAACTAGTTTCGTCTTCTGAACATTCCCCTAGCCGGAGCACTCCCTCTTCGTCTGGTTCTCTCCTTGTCTTCTCCCTCTGAGTCGGAGGCGAGATCCTGACTTACACACTGATTCCTCGGATCTATTGTGTACTTTCTCCCGTCTACCTCTATGGATAGGGTATTCCTTTTCCAATTATGGGTGGCCTTGGCTGCCACCAGCCAACCTCTCCCTAACAATGCATCGTACCCCTTCTTTTCTAGAGTAATTACCACAAAGTCGAGGAGGAACTGCTGTGTACCAATCATTACCTTTTGCCCCATTAAGGTTCTTATTGGTTTGATTCCATGCTGATCTGTTCCTACCAATTGAAATGTGGGTGGCCAGAGGGTGGGTTTCCCTAGTGCCTTCCAGGTCTCCTCCGGTAGAACATTCACACTGGACCCTCCGTCCACAATAGTATTAGATAGTTTGCACCCCATTATCTCCATTTCCACTATTGCAAGTGTCCTCCCTATCCCTATAGTGAATAGAGTATCGGTGGTCTTTTCTCCTCGCTCTTCTTCTTTTTCCTCCCCCTTTTGGGTCTCTTCTTCGCTTCTTGTTCCTTGTGATATTGCTACTCTTAGCTGAGGTAATGTTTCTAAGAGGTCCCTAATTTTCACAGGAATAGTGGTTTCCAGTACTTGTTTCATGATGCTAGGTACTGGCCGATTATTTGGGGATTTAGTAGCACTTCCTCTTCCTCCCTCTGGCATGTTATTTCTAATCTCATTCCTTGCTTCTTGGAACCTTTCTTTTTCTGTGGCTATGTCAGGGTATGCAATTTGCCTAGATTGCATTCTTGTTATGGCGAATACTTCATTATTTGATTCCTCAATGTCTAGCCTGTTCACCCCCTTTTGTCTAGGGCAATTGGCATCCTCATGATTTCTCGGTCCACACCATTTACATAACATCCCTTCATTCTGTCCTCCTCCGCTCTGGCAGTCTCGTGCAAAGTGTCCCCACTCATTACATCGCCTACATTGAATCATGGGGCTTCCTTTAGAATCGTACTGTATTGCTCTCCGAGGTGTGTTGTTATTGTTGTTGTTGTTGCTTCCTCGTCTATTGTTTCTGTACCCTCCAGGTGAAGCTTCTGTATTTGTATTCCGTGGGGGAGTGGCGGGTGGTGTGGATTGTTCTCCTTGGGTGAAGAATACATGAGCACTCCTTTCCTTCAAAGTGTAAGGGCAGTCTTTGATTGTGTGGCCTAACACCTGACAGATATCACAGAAGGCTTTGCATGGGCATGTTCCCTTTGTATGTCCCTCCTCACAATCTGTACACCAAAGTTCCCTCCCCTCTCTTTTTTCCTCCTTACTTCCCGTAACTTCCTTCATCAACCGCATCATGTCTTTTCTCAAGGCCTGGATGGTCTTGGACTCATCCCCACTCTCTTCTAAACTCTCGCTCCCGCTTTCGTGCTTCTTAGCTTTGGAAGTCTTATTTTCACTTTCGATGTCCATCGCTCGTGTGCATGCCTTTCCGAAGGATGATGGTGGTACTATCTTCATTTTTCGTTTCAAGGACGAGGTTAGCCCTTCAATGAACCATCTTTTTTTAAATTCCTCAACAGGTTTGTTATCCAATTTTCCTATCAATTCCTTTAATCTCCTGTATAACCCCTTACTGACTTGTTTTTGCCTTGTTTGGTATTGTAGATTTCCGTGACTATCTCATCATCATCCCGTATTAGTCTGAATTCCTCCTCAAAGGCAGTACGGAGGTCCTTCCATGTGGTTTTCTGCACAGCCTCCAAATCTGTGAACCAATCAATAGCGATCCCTCTTAGTGTGGCAGGGAAGGCTTTTAACCATTCATCTGTATCATTTTCTCCATTGGCCTGCCATATGGTGATACACGTTTTACAGTGCTGGGCCGGGTCATCCGACCCTTCTCCAGTAAATCTGGGAAGTTTCTGCTTGACTACTGCCATTCTTTTCCCTTGTGCCGGGATGCTTCCTCCTGCCGGGACGCTCCCTCCTGGTGGGATGCTTCCTCCAGAACTAGTGCTCTCTCCTTCTCCTTGTGACTCCTGTGTCTCTCGGTACTCCCTGCGGGCAGGTGTTTCAGGATTCTCTCCTCCTCCCTTCAATGTTTCTGAAATGGCCAAGTTGGCTATTCCTTCTATGGTGTTTTGGATCAGCTTTCCTCGAGTTGTCTTTCGCTTAGAGATTGGCTCCCCAACTCTTGCAAGCGGCGACGTCTTGCTTCCTGTTGTTGTTGGCCAAGAATCTGCACTCCCGCTTCTTCTTCAGTTTCTTCTCTAGGCCTGCGTTTAGGATATTTGTTTGGAAGCAGGGGAATGAATATATAAAGTGGACCAAATGTCTAGCCAGGAGTCGAGGAACTCTGCAAGGTAGATCCTACACACTGGTGGTACCGAAATTAGTCCGTACCGTGGTAAAATGGAACCCCTCTCTTGGCTTCCCTTTCCACGTACCGCACTATCCAGGCTACCCCCCTCGTGTCTTGATCTTTCCTTGGTATTCCCTCCTCTGTACTATGACCTCCAGGTTCGAACTTAGGCAGCGCCGCCAAAATGTAGAATGGTTAATAATGCAAGATATACAGAACAATACAGCAAGCATTCAACGATACCATCAATACAAGTACCAATAAATAACTAATTGCCAATACCAATGAGAGGCACAAAGTACCATACCAGAATACTAGATTGGCGAGGAAATGTTTATTTCTATTTCTATTAATACCATCAAACCATAAGTTCAACAACAATAAATCCAAGTCTTATATAATAGTCGGTTGGTTGGGGAAACCAACGGACGCATCTCCTCGCTCCTAACTACCCTCCTGACAAAACATAACTAAGTCTAATTAATAATGACTTTATTACCTACTACAATGCATATTCTATTTGGTTTGGGTTCTCATAGCAGGGGTATTTGGAGAGGTTCCTTCCTTGAGGAACATTGTATGGTAAACCTAACCTCAAGGGGATTTTTCTATATTTTATTGTGATTTCTGATATATTCTCGACATTTTCCATTATCAAATGTTCAGATCTCCACTTCAGCTTTTGAAACTTCATATTAGCTTTTACTCACAAATAGCACATGATTTCTATTGGATGCCAGTGGATTTATTTATTTATTTTTCGTATATTGTGTACTGTTCCTTGTGTAATATGTACATGTAATTATTATGTGGCAGGCTGCTTCTGTGTTATGATCTTGCTCCCTATTCTGATTTTGTAATGGGTTTATCCAATGATGTTGTCATAAAAAATCCTCCTATACTCACTTTCTTAAAGTTGTATGACATTTTGATAAATGTGGAAATGGATTGATATACATGCCACCTCATTTTTAATAGTTCATGAAGTCCCTTGTATAGTTCTTAGTCACCTTGTTGATGAATGTGGTGACTTTTTAATCCGTTCTTCAAATTTACAATGTTCGTTTGCAAAATTGTACAGAAATATAATTTTTATTCAAAATACTGTAAAATAGGCTAACTTGAAATTTTCATTGTATTTATCGTGAAGGCTGTAATTATGAATTTTTCTTTTCTTGGCTATTGGTTGTGCCTTCATTGTGGACATGTAGCATTGTCCTTTCTATTGTGAGTGAGCTGTCGAGTCAGCTTTGGTGGAACATTCACTTAGAAGTTAGAACCAAACACCATATTTGCATTGAAAAGACTAGAGTCTTAGCTGTGACAGATCACTATTTTAAAAGGGTGTTTGAGAATAATTGTTGAGAGAGCAAGCATACACAAAATTTGGGTACATAAGAGAAATACACCATTTTTGAGTTAGTGTCTAAAACAATCTAATAGTAATAATGCCTAGTCCAGATAATTTGTTTCTTTCCCTACTTTACTGAGTCACCAATAATCGGCATCATTGTACTTTACCAGAGTTATCTATATAGTACTATAAGTATAAATAGCTCTTGTCAACAACTCTAACAGATCCTTTTTCACCTTGACAACACATCACAGAGTGACCAAAACAATGCTAGAAAGTCTTCTAAATGATTTTTTTTTTCATTTTTTTGCATCAGTTCATAAAATGTGAAAACCCTGTGTTTAATGATATATCTCACCAATTGTTACTAATGGCGAGAGGCATTCTACAATGCCAGCAAGGGGTGGACTGTATCGGCGTGTGTTAACAAAAACTCTTGCCTTTTACCTTAAATTTTACAGCCATTTGAATGTCAAAATATTAAATATAATATTGCCAAAATGGTGCAATACAAATTTATGTATACGTGTATATAGTAAACAAAATATAGATTGCCTACATGTATATGGTAACTTTGGGGAGGTCACCTTCATTTACAAATTGAATGAACTTAATAGAGAATGGCAGGCGATTAGCGGGCTGAAGAAGCTGGCTGACCAGTAATTTCTGTTCTTCTGTTTTGGTCCTTTTCTGTTCTAGTGCTGTTTTTGTTGGTTTTTTTCTGGTCTTTCTAGAGATTCTTGTTTTGTTCCCTTGCTGATGTGATGCTTGGTAGTCTCACCCTTTATGAAACTCTCTTCTCTTGCCTTTTGGCTGCTCTTTGTATTGGGTTCGGGCCCTTTCTTGATTTCTATTAATATAAAAAACAGATTAGTTCCATGTAATGTCCCCTTCCTAAGCACTTCAGCATGGTGGACCATTAGTCTATTCAAGAGGTTCCCTTAGGATAATGAGTTAGGCTTAGGGGAGTCATGATGACAGTTAATCCAGCAGTGGCAGGTGTTTTGTTGAGTTTAGGCAGTTGACACTTGCATAATGCCCTTTTCTGGAGTGATTTTGGGTAATTTTCCCATACTATTTTTAGGAAGTTAACTAGGACACTGAAATAAGCGAGTTGCTAGTGTTACTCTTTTTATATTTTCTTGATGTTTGTAATGTCCCCATGTTTAGCAGATCATTGAATATTTTATAATTTTTTCTTCTTGAGCCTTGGGCTAGGGTTTCTGAGTTCTTCACTGCTGCAATTGTGCCGAGGTAAACAATTGCAAGATCTCTCTACTGTATTTTTGTAGCTAAGGAGAGAATTAGATTTATACTGGAGATTGTTATTTGAGGAGTTTTTTGTTAACTAATTGGCACACTGAGAGTGCAATTAATTCTGAAATTGTTTGTCATTGAATTGAGTCCTGCTGAAGGGGACATTTTAATCTTTTAAGTGCTGAAGATCAAAAAACGATCTGTATATTTATCCTGAGAAGTAGATTGAATTTATTACTGGGGCTACGTTTGGAAATCTTGGTCGAATTTACCTGCAAATCGACCAAGGCTGGCATGTTCTTGACAGTGTTTGTCCTGGCCACACGTGGGTGTATTTTCTGTCCTAGATGACAAGCAAGGAGTAGTTTGCTGGCCACGTCGATTGGTTTGGAGAATCGCGTGGCTGCAACAACAGATTTGGCGGAGGAATGTGGGATATTGGTGACTGTTTTATCAGCACCAAACGCATATACAGGTAGCTGCAGGTTCTTTTCATTTAAGTGATGAATAATTGATAAATGCATTTCTAGAACTTACCAAAAATAAATGTTCTTATGTGAAATTAATAAATCTGATTTTGAACATTTGGAAATAGTTGATTATGTTAATTCTCTCCTACAAACATTGTATGAAAACATTATTATTGAAGCAAATGACATGAATAAAAACAAACATTTACAAATTCATCAAAGATTGGTGATTTGGCAATAGCATTACAGTTTGGACCAAGTTGGGTTCATTATAGTGGTATTAGAGCGGTTTTCTTGCCATCCTGTGGGGATTGTAAAAATTGTGAGTGATCAACACTCTATTTTCCAGTATGGATAGGTACAGGAAAACATATAGCAGAAGACAGAGGAGACCATTAGACAGTTTGTCTGAATTCAAAAAGCAAACCGATGCTTTGGTTAGATAGTTGGATCGTAGTCGGGATATTCAGAACAGGATTTGTGAACAGTTGTCATATCCGGCTACCATTGACAAGGCGACTAGATACATGGTTTCGTTCTTAGGCAAATCTTCTTCTCGCAGGATGCAGGATACGAGACAGGTTGACATGGTGAGGGAGGTCAGGAGAGATCTGTGGGATGATTTCACAGCTGCACTTGGGCCTAGCACATCAGTGCCGGAGACTCAACACTTAGTTGATGATCCGGTGATACAAGAGTTGACACCTGCAGCTGATTTATGTAGCACACCGGATTGTATTATAGAGACAGACAACGACTTATGTTCAGATTGCCATGATGATAGTTCTATGGTCGATGTTGAGGGAGTTGCAGATAGTGGGAGTGTTGTAGTGTTGGAGGATATGACAGTGGACTTTGGATCGTCAGAGGAGGAGGATACCACTTTTGAGGACTGCTTTGAAGAGATGGAGTTAGATAGTACAGATCTGGATAGCGGCAGTCCCGAGATGGGGTTAGTGCAGGAGATGCCAGTACTCTCCTGTGTTGAGGATTTGAGCATGGAGTCTGCATGTGATGATACCAGTGTTGAGTCGGAGACACTAGACATGGACTCATGCCAGCATGACTCGGATTCATTTGTTAGTAGGGAGTCAGAGGAGGTTCAATTCGAGTCAGCAGAGGAGGTTCAATTCGAGTCAGCAGAGGAGGTAGAGCCTTTGTTAGCATCTTGGTTTGCTACTGATACTTTCTATGTGACCCCTGAGGGTGACTCCATCAATGGTGAGTCATGTCTGTATCAGACCCTAGGAGCGGACTTCGAGTTGCTGGGGAGTGCAGATGGGTCCCAGGATCTGGATTATTCAGTGGTTACAAAGGATGAGGCAACTGAGAGTGTTGAGGAGGTAGATTCTGTAGTAGTTTCCTCGGGTACAAAGGAATTTGATGGAGTTGTGTCAGATGCTAGTACTCCGTTTAAGGATGTGAGTTCAATTGTTAGTTCACAGAGCTCAGATGGCAACACACTGGGGGATAGTGTTTCTGAAAGAAGTATGTTGGGTACCACTTCTATTCACAGTACGGACAGTGTGCCAGGGGTGATGCATAGGAGGCCTATTATTCAGAGTCATCATGTGTCTAGTCAGTTGAGAGTTAGCGAGCATGATATTGTTACCGCATTCAAGCATTTTGATGTTGCTCGACAACTACTGGCTGTTCATGGATGGGGTGCTCCTACGGATGATGAGCATGGTAGTTGTTACTTTCTCTGACATAGATTCATGCCTTACGGGAGGTTGTCGGAATTTTGAGACAGGACTTTTTTCGGTTGGTAGCCAACCGAGATCACCTAGTTGAGTGGGAAGTACAGTATATGAGGCACTCTTGGATAGAGAGGACGAGGTGAGTGAGCTTACTCGGGAGCTCACGATGAATTCTGAGGTTTTAGAGACCACTCAGTTGGCTCTCTAGGAGTCACTGGTTCAGTTAGCAGAGGTGACTGTGGAATTGGAGCAACTTCAGTCTACACCAACACCAGATACTGTGCAGTTACTTATTGTGGTGTCTGGTGATTTGATGATGTCCATAGTTGGGGTTGTTGGATGTGATGGTGTTGGGGATACATCCACCCTTGATTCTAGTGTTGGAGGTACAGGTTCACTTCCATCGGATACTTGTGCACTTGAGTTAGGCTTTGTAGTAGAGGGTTGCAGTGTGCCTGACTTTGGGGTGGATATTCCGGCTGAGATGGATACTCCAGTTGGTAGCATTGCGTCAGGTTATATAGTACAAGACGTTGTAGGTAGTGTAGTGGACTTGTCAGTGTTCAGTGTTTCTGTTCATGACACTACTCCTTTGATTGCTTAGCAGGGAGGCATGGTATCACCTGAGTTGGTTGTTAGTGATCGCATAGCTGGTGATGATAGGCAGCTGGCTACGTCACAGTTACACGATGACCAGTTATGGATCCGATGGGAGCAGATGGATGCTACCACCTATAAATTTTACTGCATAGAGTCATTCTTGGATCACCTTCTTGAGAGTTCAGAATTTCGTGAGGGATCTTACCGAGCTTTTGAGGGTGTTCTCATCTGGGGTACTGGCACAATTCGGCGTTTGGTGAGAGAGATTGTAGGTACCTTGACTAAGATGCTCCCTCACAGAGATTTCGAGGTTGGGTTTGCTGAGAGGGTCACCCAGGACCCTATCCAACCAGTTGTGCAGAGTTCGAGATTGGAGCCATCTTTGGGTTTGCGACTTTGGGTTCGTGACTGGGGGATGATGAGCCTCTGACAGAGATCAGATTATTTTATCGTCGTTACACAGTTAGGAGTGCTCATTATTTTTCCTTTGACCCACATGTTGATGAGTTGATAGCATATAGATGTGGGTTGGCTCCTAGTCTTTATCATCTGTTATGTGATGGGTTCATGCCATCAACAGTTGACGGGAGTTTTGGCAGCAAGTCAGTAGCAGGTGACTGCAGAGATTATACGGTGGGTGGATATCCGGGTCATGGTACAACTTTGTTCACGGGTATTCATCACTGTTGTGCAGATGGTCTACACACTCAGTACAGGGCAGTTGGGTGTGCAGGGGGAGTTCAGTGTGTATGGGATCCGAGTCACCCATACATCTTGGGTTTTGATGGTCCTGAGATTTATTTCTCATGGGATCCGAGCAGAGATAGATTTAGTACGGGAGTGTGGGTGAGCGGTTGTTATGGATCTTTTTACAGAGTCATCCCGTTTGTTTTTCAGGGGATGTTACAGGAGCCTACACTTTGCGCCAGAGGCACGGCTTACAGTTTTCCGTGGGATCCCGGTGATTGCTTGGGGACAAGCAATCTTGGGGAGGGAGGACTGTAATGTCCCCATTTTTAGCAGATCATTGAATATTTTATAATTTTTTCTTCTTGAGCCTTGGGCTAGGGTTTCTGAGTTCTTCACTGCTGCAATTGTGCTGAGGTTAAGAATTGCAAGATCTCTCTACTGTATTTCTGTAGCTAAGGAGAGAATTGGATTTATACTGGAGATTGTTATCTGAGGAGTTTTTTGTTAATTAATTGGCACACTGAGAGTGCAATTAATTCTGAAATTGTTTGTCATTGAACTAAGTCTTGTTGAAGGGGACATTTTAATTTGTTAAGTGCTGAAGATCAGAAAACGATTTGCATATTTATCCTGAGAAGTAGATCGAATTTATTACCGGGGCAACGTTTGGAAATCTGGGTCGAATTTACCTGCAAATCTACCAAGGCTGGCATGTTCTTGACAGTGTTTGCATTGAGGCTGGGTGTAGTTCTTTCCTGGCCACACGTGGGTTTTTTTTTTTGTCCTGGATGGCAGGGAAGGAGTAGTTTGCTGGCAGCGCCGATTGGTCAGTAGAATCCCGTGGCTGCAACAACAGATTTGGCGGAGGAACGTGGGATATTGGTGACTGTTTTATCAGCACCAAACGCATATACAGACAGCTGCAGGTTCTTTTCATTTAAGTATGTGATGAATAATTGATAAATGCATTTCCAAAATTTATCAAAAATAAATGTTCTTATGTGAAATTAATAAATTTGATTTTGAATATTTGGAAATAGTTGATTATGTTATTTCTCTCCTATGTTAATGTTATAGCTTCGGTCAGATCAATAATGAACATACTAAGTTGATATAATAATATTATATTGTTAATATAATAAATATTATATTATATTGTTAATTCAATTAAGGTTATTTGTTATATATATATATATTTGAGATATTATATATATAAATATTAATGAATATTATTATTAACAATATTAATAAATCGGCTGAGACTTAGTATTGAGTATTCGACGTTTTATGTAATAGTCGTGTGAATCGTTGTAACTAATATAAGACAATGGTATGAGTAACACAATAATAAATGTGTTACGTTACTTGGTAAGTATCGTAACCCATATATTATTATGTGTTTCGTACTGCAGATTATATATATGTGCCACAATAACTATTATATGAAACATTTCGAGTGAGACATGTCTCATTTAGAGACACGACTCTACTACGTAGAGGCATGTCTATACATGAGCCATGATCTCTTATTTATATGAAGTTTAGATCTGCACTTGAAGACATATCATGAGTTATGTGATATGATTTCTGAGTATTCATATGAATCTTATTAGGATCTTTCTGAACTTAGTATTACATATTGGGCCATATGAGACATGTCACGTAGTGACATGTCTCTATGTAAACTTAGTATCCATATGGCAGATATCATGAGACATAATGCCATTGCACATACCATGGATATTTATGAGCTATGGTGAATATCACGTGATTTGATATTCCTACATATACCATA
>MU228092.1:1518206-1528302 GCA_018584345.1 Thuja plicata | reverse complement strand
TACCAAAGTTTTGTGGGTACCATCCCCACCCCAGTTTTACTTTCTATTTGAAAGGTTTCTGGGTCACCAAATCTTTGTGTTATGTGTTATGAATGATTATATTTTCATGCTTGCAGTAGATTAGATGAATGAATGGTCAAAGTATATACATGTGCAGAAATGTTTTAAAAGTTTCAAGAGTTACTGATTCACCCCTCCCCTCTCAATAACTTGGTTAGCCTTGATTATTTCCAACAAGCTCAAAGTCTTTCCATGGCTCCTTATGAGATTTTGAGAACAAGAATGAAACACATCTACAAATCAAAGTCTCCAACACGTATTTCACCTTGCATGCACAAACAAAGAAAATGAAGCAACACACAAGCTATTCCCTTGCTTGAGTGTCGTATGTAATCTCAGACTTGATAAGCATCTCAAAGTATCCAAGATCAAATCTGAAACCAAATTATAACTTTGAATGCAATATGCAACTCAAAGTATGCAAGATTGAGTTCAAATCCCTCTTGAGCGAAAGCACAAAACTCACAATCAATATCCACAAAGTTTGAAAGCAAGTTGCCTCTTTTATTGAAAACAAGTGGTCTCTTTTATTGAAAGCAATTTAATCTACATCCAAGCTCAAAGTCTTAGAGTACATATACAAACTGCCAGAGTTTTCTTGCCTTGCCAAAAGATAAAATTACAAAGAACACCCTCCTTTATTTATAGGTGAGGGGCTGAGAGCAAAAAGTTGGAGAAACCCAACTAATTGAGACTTATTCAACATCTAAACACCTATAATTGACTTATTCAACATTGCGAGTCCCGATGTCTTGCAATCTGATTACATGTTAAAAATTTGCAGGTGATACTATCACATGCAATTACATCTTGCTTTTACATTACATGTAATCTGTTAAAATGAAATTACAAATATATAATGAAAATTATTCTTAGTGTTTGACAAGGGACGACACCTGTTTACATCATCCTTTTGTCGGCCTTCATACTACTACAAGATGCTCCATGATTGATGTGCTCAGGTTTGGTGGAAACATCTTGAACTGGAACAAGAACTTGCATTCTGGATCGTTCTGCATCACAATAGCCTTTATTGGAAAAGCATCCTTTCAACGTTTCTTTCCATCTTTGTTTGGAAAGCATTCTACGCTCTCAATCATTCCATCACTTTTCCCCCTCCTTGTATGGCTCTGTCATGTGATTGTTCTCACTTTGTATCCTTCTCCAAAATAAGGCCAGTGAAGAATTCCAGGTTTTTTCGTAGGCACTGCAGGTGGATGGAACATATGCACTTAGTGTCAAAATGAGAAGCTTTTATGCGCAAATGCATATATACAATGGAAGGTCTCTTTTACTTGTAATCAGGATTTTGAAATCCAATTACAAGCGGATTTGGGAAGGTATTTTGCTTGCTCTCGGGTTTTTAAACTCCGACTGCGAGTAGGAAAGAGTCTTGATTTTATGTTTGAGAAACACTTGCAATCGGGTTTTAGAAACCCGATTGCAAGTAAGGGAATGACTTAGTCTCTTCTTGGCAAAATGAACTTGGAATCGGGTTTTAGAAACCCGATTGCAAGTAACTGAATGACTTAGCCTCTTCTTGGCAAAATGGACTTGCAATCGGGGTTTTGAAATCTGATTGCAAGTAGGAAAGAATATGCACTTTTGAAGCGCTTATTGTGGGGAAAAACTTGCATCTTTCTTTGTGGGAAGAACTTCTATTATTATGAGAACTGTTAATGTTTGTAGCTTCAGTCGTATGATCATTTAGAATACATATAATACTTAGATATTGATTAATAATAATATATTGTATTTGTATATATATATATGTTATATTATATATATTATTATTAATTATTCAAACTTATATTATTCTAATATATGATTGATTAATGAAACATTATAATATTATAATGAATAGACATGTCCCATGAAGGGACATGTCTCTCCTAGCCTGTTTCTCAATATAAATGAAAGAGAGATTGTTGCATTTGAAAAACACATACCACATACAATATAAGCAGTGCTACTACATTTGCAGTGATCCTAAAACTTAACATGGTATCAGAGCCAGGCTGCAAATGTAAGAAAGTGTTTAAAAGTATGGTAGTTAGATTCATTTCAGAAATTTCCAAACTTTAACGCACACTCCAGATTCAAGTAGGTATTGGATTACTGCTCCATATGAGGATCGAGATTATAGATCTTAATGTTGCAGATGAAAAGTAAGGATATACAATGTTGGGGACAAAACAAAGTGGTTGTTTTATCAGAATACTTTAGAGTCCAAAATGATATTGAGACATCGGCATTTAAAAGCTCCTGTAGCTTCCATTATATAACTGAAGACGGTTGTGTTGAGCCTGGCGACATTGGGTCATCGAATAAATGTTGAAGCCGCAGATGGAATTCCTCAAATAATTCAAAGGGATGTTTCAAAACATGTTCCAATTCATGAAAGCATTAATAGTATAAGCTCTTCACAATGTGGTGGCATTTTGACATCATGTTAATAGTTGTATGATTGCTGGTTTCTCAATTACCTATGTTCGGATCACAAAGTACGAAATGTACTCAAATTTTGCTAATTGGCAATTACCGGTGGGTTACGAATCATGTCTTGGTTCGAAGGTTCAAATCTTACCCAACATCATCGATCATGGCAAGACTCCAAGTCAAAGTAAAGATGAGTACGATACAAATTGATGGCTAAGTGCTAAGGGATAAACATTGTGCACATTCACACATTAGACATAGTTTACAGCGAGTACCATTGTTCGCCAATGTACTAGAAGCTGTGAAAGATAGTACACATAGTTACAGTTGCATCTTCCAATGAAGTTATTATTGCTAATCAAGAAAGCACCCGACTTAGCGGCGAGTGTACCATTGGGCAGTGCACACGGTTTTCCTAAACTCCCAAATTAAAGAAAAGAGTTTGAAAGTGGATTTTTTCTCGCGACATGCCGATAGAGGGTGGCTGTGAGATGAGATGTTATGCTTGGGGATGGATGAAGTTGAAGCACCATACAATTGTTGTGGTGAATATGCACATGATACATAATATGTCAGCGCTTCCAGAATATGCAATTCCATGGAGAACCAATGCGCCTCAAACTTGATGTTGGACTAAGTGTGATCAATGGGTATTTAAATCTTATTGCTTCTTTTGGTACTCAAAGTGCAATCTTAGGGAATTTCTCAATATATTCCTCTGCTCATGGCCATGGTGATTCTTTTCTATGTGGGATCCGATTTTGCCTATATTGTTATGTGCTTAGAGACATAAGACATGAACATTCCGGTGGACTATTATAACCTCGTTTGCCACAATCAAAGGGATTATCAATGCTATTGCAAACCAAAACAATACAAAGTCATCGTGGAATACAGACGCTATTGTATTATGGTTACCAAATAAGTTTGATTGGAGTAATATTGCTGACAAATGCTTATATATAGAAATTTTCTGATTTGTTGCATATGGACCCTCATTGGAGCAACTTCTATCAAGGATGTTGATGCACAAAAAATATAAAAAGAGGAGGAATTTAATAATCTATTTTGCAAACCAATTATTCATTTAGTGATCGCACCCCACTTAGCGATATAAGAAAATTAGATTACGGAATTCAGCAGGAGGTTATAGTCTTATACAATATAGTAATTACCGCAAATCATAAATATGGGCTCCTACCGATTCTCTTTATATCGTCCTTCGACTATATGGGGAAAACATGGTTTATGAGAATGAATTATTATCTTGAGAACAAGTGTATCAAATTATTGGTACCAGACTTGTATTAAGGATTGCAGACATACGAGTCAATCTATCATTGGGACGGGAGTAAATTGATAGTAACAAACACAAAAGGAAATAACTTAGTGAAAGGCACTATTGATGAGAAGATGACCACTGGCGATCAGATAATTAATGATGTGAGAATTTAATTGTTAATTCGTGGACTTTAAGTCTTAACTAAGACTCTTAAATGAAGAGGAACAATAGACACGGGTGTTGCAAAGCGACACATCATTCCAAATAAAGAATAGGAAGAGGGATTGTTGTATCATGCAAGCCCGATGAAAGAATTGTCCGTGAGTATCATCAATACAGGAGTGTAAAGGCCAATGCAAAGTGATTATGAGTATGTAACATGGAATGGAACTATACATTTGTTAACAAGGCATAATTCCTATTTGGGCTCACCTTATGGAAAGGAATATCTGAAATTTATAAAAGATACGTATTCCATGTTTTACTAATGGACATGAATTTTTTTTTTTTGAGTTTGAAATCCATGCTATAACATTGAATAGTAAATCTTATATGCTTCTATCATTGATATTTCCATTCGAGATAGTTTATTTTTTATGAGATATTGGTAATCTCTCTTTGACATACCTTCAGGACAGAAGCATAAGAAATTACATTCAAGGTAGAATGAACTTGATGTTTGCGACCGAATTGATGATTGAGGTCAGATTCAGAGGGAGTTTAACATTTCAGAAGAAGTCACATCATCATTAAGTCAGAGGATAAAGCCACAACTTATTACATTCACTTATGTTACTACGGAATCAGACAAGTACATTTGTGTACGAGAAACTACTCCTATGAATAAAGTTATGATCAAAATTTCAATCATGTACCAGATGATGACTCTCTTGGAGCAAGATATTTTCATGATTAGGGCCATGCATGTTTCCGTAACAGAGGGAGCTACTAGAGGATCTCCCAAAAGTGATTTTCAAGGATCTTATTTAGAAGAGCAGGCCATATCAAGATGGTTTCCCTAGTGACTAGGAAAAAAGCCAAAGGATTGAAATTCAAAAGATGTAGTTCCATGTATGTGGGCTAGAAGGCTTTTATGCATATATCTAGGTCATGATATTCCTAGATAGATGGATAAGTTGTTGGATCAAAGGGCATTCAAGAAAAGAGCTCGATGCAGACTAAAGAACAACGACACTACTTGCTGGCAGAAGGTTGATATCAGATTTAGAGGGAGTCTGATTGTTCATCTAAAAGCAACCTTGGACGAGGAGGTCAGGAGGTTGTTGCAAGACCTTTAAATTTAAAGGGAGCATCTAGAGGATTTGATTCATTCTGATCTCCAAGGAATTTGGTCATATTGGTTTAGAGGGAGTCAACAATAAAGATGGTTTTTGCAGTCAGAGGACTATGATCGTGAGATTGAGTCCCATGTGTGCTGGCTGAAATGCCTTAATGCTAACTCCTACATAACTTGGGGTTCACCAAGAGTGATGCAAACTATATAAGAGATATAGTGCATAAGTATGCTATTCAAGGTACATTATCACTACAAAACAGCTGAAAGTGTGTATAAGGTTTATGGAAACGGCAATGAAAATTTAAAGAAGCAAAGTGTCCATAAAGGCACAAAGTCCTCCGTTGCTTCCCCGGGACAAGAAAACAAACTAGAAGTTCAAAGTCTTCTCAATCAATCTTCTTATCAACCTTTGGATACAAATGTGTTCAATCCCCAGCAGAGTCGCCAAAAACTGTTGCCTAAAGTAACAATTTTGCTAAGTAGTAGTCTTAGTGACTTGCAAAATTTTAAGCCAACAAGTTTAATCTCTCATTTATTGGCGTTTCACCCAAAGGACATGTCTCCTCATTTGGCCGACCATTTTGAGGAGTTGATTTGGATTACAATTTAATTGTTTTCCCTCAAGGCTGAGTTGCTCCACTTTACAATTAATTTGCATCTTAGTTTTTCCCTCAGCCAACTTCTCTCAACACTTCTCACGGTTTGCACTTATTCTAAGGATGGGGCAGAAATCAGAGGTGAGTTGGAACTAAGTAACAAGGGTGGTTGGAATTCCAACCCCCCTTGGAAATTAATTCCAAGGGAGATTAGAATTTTGAGCTCCTTTGGAATTCATTCCAAAGTTATTCTAAGTTTTGCTTGTTCAAACATCATCGATTTCCACCTTGTTCATTCGAATCTTTGGTTTGCAAATCATTTTCTCCATTCCATTGTTTGGTCTTCACACTTGAAAATCAATTTTTCTCCATTTGCTAATTGATCTTCTCCCTTGATCGCATGGTTTCTTGCCCTGTTGACTGAGATCTGGTTATAAACATTTGAATTTCATACTGAATTACCCAGATTTCTCCATTGCAACACTTGAATTCTGCTTTCACAGGCAACACTTTTGTTTTTGAGTTTGAAAGATATTGCCAAGACTGGGTGGAATCATTGGATGCCTTGGATTCTTCCCTTTTATTCAGAGAAATTTCATCATTATCCAATTTGTTTTAGACTCAAACCTTATTTGAGTTTCGGAAATCTGATTGCAATAAAGTGTCAGTCTGGGACAATTCAGACTCTCTTAGCTTGTTAGTTGGGGACTCCCAACTTGGATCACCTTTGCCTCAACGAGTTTGGTTTCTTTTTCTTGAATCTAGACATTGCATTGCAAGTTCTCAAATCAGATCATGTCCCCTTGAATTGATTGTATTTTAGCTTTGGGCAAGTAAATTTCCCCCTTTCATTTTTTGTATTTTCATTCATATGCTTATGCAGAATTCACAAGCTCTTAGGAAATTCTCCCCAAGGGAGGTTGGATTCCAACTTCTCCTTAGGAATTTATCAATGAGGGCATTACAATGTTTACTTGGTCTTTGTACTTTGTCATGAAAACTCAGCCTTCCTCCATTTTTGTTTGGATTCTTCCATCCAAATGCAGGTCAGATTTCTATCTCGTTTCAATGATTGCTAAAGGCATGGAGATCAAATCGAACATGCTTTGGAACTTCATTGTTAAGCCCAGATTTGAACCTTACCTCGAGATCCTTCATCTAATATGTTGGTCAGAAATCATGGGGGTCTTGGAATTTTGTCCCCAAACAAGGTCGGATTTCGACTAGGTTGGGAAATTTTCCCCAAATTAGGTCAGATTTCGAGATGCCCTTGGGAATTTTACATTATTTTTTTTTCACAAATCTTTCTCTGTCTCGCAATTTCATCATGCAAAAATTCAAGTTTCTCTCTTGTCTTGAGGGTTATCTTTAGTTTTTCATTAGCATCTCGACTGAAACTCATTCCCTTACTCTCCCAAATTGTACTCAATCATTCACAATGCACATCTCAATTCCTTTCCTTGGTTGAAATTTGCCCAAGTGTTGGATCAAGACCTGGCGACTTAAACTCAAATTTACCCCACCCTATCTTGCAATTTAAGGACATGACTTGCACCTCAATGACCTTGCTCAAACTTTTGACTTCACCAACGTTCGAGATTTCAAAAATTGTTGCCCAAACTAAGACTAAGCTAACAAAAAATTACCTTGCTATGCAAAAAAGAGAGGTGGTCCCCATTTGCAATGGGGCGTGTGTGATTTACAACACGACATATTTTTGGGAGACGTATGGATTTCCAATCAAATTCCCTAACTGGGTGTGGCTTTTGGAGGGCCTATAAAAGTAATTGTTGGAGCTCATTTTGTTATCCTTGGAATTGATATTTTGGAGGTTTTTCTTGATGGTTGAACTTGTTCGTCCTATGGCTTTGCGAGGAGGAAAACCCTTGGAAAGAGCATCTTCTACATTGGTGAAAGACCCAATTTGGAAGACTACTTGGTGATTTCATATAGGAATCACAACTGGACTTCATGGTTAATTGATATGTTTATTTTGTTTGTCAGAGATCTCAAGATAGATTCAAGAGAGTTGTGTTGAGCAGATTGGAAGGGCATTTAGCAATTTATTGAGCAAATTTGCCTTCCTTGTGGCTGGCTGTAGCATTCTTGCTGCTCGTACCAACTACTTGGAGGGGCATGAGACTTTTAGAGTGGAGTGACTAAAGTTTGGAGTGATTATTTGGCATATTTGTGACATTCAAACCTTGTCAAATAAGTTCTTCATCAGGATCTCCTCTTTGGTGGTGTTTTGAGGGTAGCACCTAGGGTTTTTGGACACTAGTTTCTAGCTGTGCTGTCATTGTTCAATATTTTATGTGTTAAGCAAATGGTTATGTTGAATATTTGGTTGTTGTGAGATTTAATCTTCTGGGTATCTCTAGTTTTTCCACTGCATTGTGCTTTCATATTATAGCTGTTTGCGAGCATTTAAAATATTGTATTGGCAAGTTATTTCCTTTGTTTATTTGTTGGACAAATCTATACATTGTTATGCCACTTCTGCAATTCCACCCTCTTCTATTAGACACATGAAAAACAAAAAACAAAACAAAAAAAAACCAAGGGTTTATGTTATAGTGTTATCAGAGCATCAACCATATACACATCACTACAACACTCGTAAAAACGAGTCTTTTTTTAATTTGGTTGTAGAAGAACAGAGAGCAGTAGAATCACACTTAACAGGAAATATGGGTGATAGAGATCCAAGAGAGGAGTTTTTTTTGAACTTGATGGATGCCCTTCTTTGAGGGCAACATGCTCTAGAGCATAAGCAAAGGAGACAAATCAATGTCTTGGACAATTGGCAGAACTTATGGCTTGTCAATTGGGTATGAATAGTAACAAAAATAACAATGTGGGTGCAAATAATGGAGGCAATAATGGACATCGAGGCTTGAGCAATGGTTAAGGAGAAAATTCAATTCATAATGGAAATGCAAATCAGTGGGTAAGAACAGTCGATTATAGCACCCTTATGCCAATTTTTCGACCTAGGGTTCAGACCATAGTTTCCGAACTCACTAGGACCTAGAAAGTTTCGAGTTGGGTTACCCTAGCCAAGTACTAGGGGCCTAGGGCTCACCAGAAACTCGCCCTAGGTGAGAGTGCCCGAAAACCTGGTTTTTGCCGAGTCTTGCTAAGATCTTGCCGATTTTTCGCCGAGTTCTGAGTTGGGTCAGCCTTGTCGAGTCCGAGTCTCGTTTCTATGGTTCAAACACAGATTGACAATGAACCCTAGATTATAGATTTGGAGAACTAATTTATGCAGGATTGGACAAATGGAGGTCCAAAGTGTTAGGCTTCCATATCACTTAGGGACTATATTGATGTCAAAATGGAGCATAGATACCGTGCTGGAGGTAGAACATAAAACTATGATTTGCAGAAAAAAAGTTGGGAAATTAACCCTTCCCCATTATTATGGTTCAGGGAAGATTTCAGCTAAGAGTTTGGGTACAAAACGTGTATACTTATTTTCAACTATGTCCCATGCTAGACGAAGAAGCAATCATGTAGCAATACACTTGGATGACATTGTATACGACTGGTGGCATCATGGGATGATCACTATGGGCCATGATTAGATCACCTCTTACATGGAGTTCATAGAGAGGCTTATTGAGAGATTTGACAAGAAAGGTCTAGAGTTGCATTATAAGGAGTTAGCTCAGCTGAAACAGTGGGGTTTTGCAGGTACATATGATAAATTTTATTTTGACATTGTTTAAACAATCCCATTCTGCCCATGTATCTTACGGTCTTTATTCCTTTTTATGTCCTTGATGCAACATACTTAACTCTAGGGGCTGCTGGCATCTATTCTATTGTTGCTTAGCAATGATCAGGAAATAGAGATGTATTGATCAGTTATTATTAACATATTTTAAAAATCAAAGAATAGTTTGTTAGAACAGCAGTCTTTCTACGTGTTGCATGTCTTTTATTTTACAATAATCTTTCGGTTTGGTAACTCAAGTTGCACTTAACTATGTAATATGGCTGTATCCTTTCATTCATACATTTCAAAGGATCCTATTTTTTGTTAAGAAATGTAGATCTGAAGATACTGTAAGAACTAAGATGCTGTAGAATACAATTGCCGTTGTTATTGATTGATTCTACAAAACATAATGCCTATATATATTGAATCCAAAGAATGTGAGTGTGAAAGGACATGACTTATCATTCATGATAAGTCATGCCATTTCACATTAACATATTTATAATTACGGTTTGTTATGCATACAGTAAATCACGATTCATTAATTCGCACAGCCATCGTTATAATAAATGAACCGTCAATGTATACTTTGGACAGTCACGATACTATCGTGACTGTCGTATACCAACAGTCCGATTGTATCGTGACTGTTCGTATACGACAATCACGATACTATCGTGACCTTTACACAGCCGATA
>MU228092.1:1499044-1513509 GCA_018584345.1 Thuja plicata | reverse complement strand
GCACAGATCATACGATGATTATTATAAATTATTTGAAAAGTCTCACAGACCTAGTAGGGAACCTGCTCTGATACCATGTTGAAGTACAGCTCAACATCTATGATGGAGATCGATGTAATATTGGCTTACACTATTTTATTTCTGTACTTGCCTTCAATCAATCTATTTTGGATTATATGTATATGAGTGAGAAGACATATCGATGGATAGACATGTCTCCACATATGTGGAGACATGTCTCTCCACCAATACATCTCTTCATTAAACATTGCAAACATTACACATAATCGGTAGTATGTTAAACATAAAGATGACTATTTATTCCACATAGAATAAATTAATATAATGATTTATGGTTTAATATCCAAATATAATTATGTATGTATGTATGATAAAATATGTAATAATAATAATAAACTCAATTATTATTATTATGTATATTCATATATATATATATATATACATATAACTCATAAATCATTCTATTGATTGAGATTATCATCCATGATTATGTTTATCTGACCGAAGCTATAAACATCAACATATATATATATATATATATGATTGTATTGTCGTATATTAAACACGAACGAACAATACTTTAACATTTTTCACAGTGATATTAATAGAAACTTCAAGAAGACAATTTTATTTTTTACGCTTCTTTACTAATGATGTCACAATTGGAATGTGGAGTAAATTTTAGAATCTAGTGATCAGGAAATTGAGTATTTTGATGTATTGAGCAGTTATTGTTAACACATTTTAAAAATTAATGAATAGTTTGTCAGAACTTCAGTCTTTCTATATGTTGCATGCCTTTTATCTTGCAATAGTCTTTCAGACAGGCAACTCAGTTGCACTTGACTATCTAATTTAACTGTATCCTTGCATTCATACATTTTAAAGGATCCTATTTTTCACAGTGATTTTAATAGAAGCTCCAAGAATGCAATTTTATTTTTTATCATTTCTTTACTAACCATGCCATTAACATTGGAATGTGGAGTAAATTTTATAATCTATTTGTTCACGTGATTATCAGTTTTTTAAATAAAGGTTTTATGTTTCTCTTCAGATCATCAAGCATCTTAGATACAGTGGTATATCAGTTCCACCATTATATGAAGAAACATTCAGAAAAGCAATGCTAACTTTTCGTCATCAGTGTGTCTATGATCCTGTTATTGAGAACATTGTTCACCTTACGGAGCTAACAAACAATGTTGACTGCGACCTTGATTTCATTGGTCCATATCCTTTAGATACATTTGATTTCTCTTGGATTGCAAGTATAAAAGATAGAAGGGTGATATTAATTTAATAAATATCCGAATTCTTTGGTTCCTTTACTGTAGAAACACCAATGCCCCAGGATCTTGCTAGAGCTATTGCTAGAGGTGAAGTCGACCCAATCACCCATGAACGATTTCAGGTGAACATTTTTCAATCATGAATGCATAGATGAAGGTTCTCTCATTTTTCATGCTCATCTGTTATCACCACCATTGTGTAATTGAAATTGAAGTTGAATTTTCACATTGCAGTAACTCTCAAAGAATGTCATCCTTGCTGTGATCCAGGATACAATGTCATTCTTGCTGTAATTCAGGATACTGAGTTTAACATGATATCTACAAGATATGAAATTTTTCTAAATCAGCATATACATCCTGTAATTCTTGTACATGTGAAATCCTTAACTTGCTGCTGTATGAAGATTCCTGCCTGTAATATTTATTCCTTTTATAGATTGAAAAAATTGGAGCAAATTCTTTGCATAGTTATTAATAATGAAGAATAATTGCTCTCAGTTCTCTCTGAAATTATATGCTAATCTCTCGTGGAATGAAATGCTGATTATGCCTTTGTGTGACCTCTTAAATTTTTGTTTTTTCCTATATAAGTGAGGGAAGTGGGTCTGTTTCCCTTTATATTATCTTGCAAATAAGAAAACATACATTGACAGCAGCAATTCAGGCATTTTCTCCACTTGATTGACCAAAACCCAGAACTTTTTGTCCATTTCACAGAACGAAGTAGAGGAGCAACATCACAGAATTCAGCACAGAGACTAGAAATGAAACCTTAGTCTGCAGTGCCACTTGCTCTAGGATGCCAACTAAACTTCCCTTGAATTTGGTGTGGAAAAAGAAAGAGGTGATAGTCAGAACTGTATTTTATCCCCAGTAATAGTGAGCAGAGAAGACAAGAACATTGACGCAACCTAAGAGTTGACACAATTCCTCATGCCCATTTATGGATAGTTGATGCTTAATATATCCTTAATGGCCTTCTTCACAGCATCCCTCTGAATGATGCATATGATAACCAGCCATGTATTTGTGATGGGGCTTTAAATGCCATTTCTTGAGTCTCCACAATTCAGATGAATCAAGGCTCCATAACAGACATTCGTTCAGACAGAAAAAGAGCAGTGGAAAAAAGGATGCAACCCCAACACAGAGACAAAAGCCAATAACTAAGATTTCTCAAATGAGGTAGCCTCCAGAGCTTATTGAGAAGCACAAAGGAAAATGATGCCCCTGGCTTATGAAAAAGACTTGTTTCACCCTGTGCTAATATCACGCTGTCTTTGTGAATGGTGATGGAATTGCTAGGTGGATCCCAACCCATCTACATTAATGAAACCATCTCAATGCTCTAAATGATTATCATATATTAGATTATCTTGGGAATCTATCCCAAAATTATCCAAAATATCAGTGGGTTCGTTTGCTTCTCTTTAGTAATGACCAAAAGTGAAGAAATAAAAAACTTTAATAAACTCAAGGCTTGATGTAGGATGCTAGTTATCTTTCAATTCTCCGTTTCAACATTGATAATAATTATAGAGTCCATCCTTTACATTCTTTTCCTGTAGGGATGGGCAAGCTGAAGCCTTACTTAAGACAAGGGCTCGAGCTTTGGCTTTATTATTTGTACCATTGATGAGCTTTTTTAACATGGCTCTAATAAGGGAGCTAGAGCTATCTTTGATAATGAACTTGGCTTTGGAAGTGTGAGAGTCACCGATGGACTCGATCTCCCATGATCACCTGCAAAACCAAGATCAACCTTCTACACGAGAGCAACAAAGAGGATGAAATGCTGGAATATGGTGCAATAATAGAATAATGATATTATCACACTCAATGATACAATATGCATCAACACTCCCTTGTACTGACTAAGCTGATATGAACTCATCTAAATTCGCTCCTAAGGGAGTGGTGAGTGCTGATTAGATAGTAGAATATGGGCATATAATTCCAAGAGGGATAATAACTCCCAAATACCCAAATTAGGTGGGAGTTAAACCTACTCGGAAAATGCCAAACATGTGGTTATGCCAACTTAGGTAAAGACAAGAAAATGGTTACGGAGAGGTGGCTAATAAATCCAAAAGGGGGTGAGACATTCAACTACCCAAAGGTGAGTGTAAATGGCTCATGTAATTGTAGGATTATGCCAAGTGTTCTCCTCCTAACTATTTTAATATAACCTAAACAAGCTTAATACATGTGTAGGAAAAATAAATATTGCCTAACATAAGGTAGAATAATAACCTACACCAACACCCCCTTAAGTGTAGCTTAGGTGGGTGAAAAGACATAGAGATGGGTCTCGGCTATAAGGCCATGTTAGGTATCCATTTAAAAAATAAGCTCTCACAAATGGAGAAAATGAGAAAACGCGGTGAGACAAAGCTCCTCCGCAAAAGAGAGAAAAGAAAACAAATTTCCCAACACATGAAATAATCCCATGCAAGAAAATATCCTCTCTAAAATAGAAAGGATAAGAAAGACTGTGTGGCCTTCCCGAAAGTAATCAATTGTGCCAATGGTTGATGTTCAGAACTGGATGGAGAAGATGGACCACAATTGTCGAACAACATTCCTCCCCTTAGGAAGATACAAAACCAAAGGTCTATGAAGAAAATATTACCATTCCTAGAAGGAATATGAAGGAAGAATGATGAAGATGTATGATGTCTCTAAACTTTGCTTAGGTGTCCCCATGTCAATGTTGAAAGTTGTCACCATCAAATCAAGTTTTCTATGTCACGCTGTAGAAGATGACAATCCAAAACCTAGTGGAGATGGATTTAGAACAAAATCCAAAGACAAAAATATCTTCTCTGAAGAAAAAGGTGCCTCCTCCAAATGCTGCTCAATAGTGGTCACAGTCATGTCAAACTATGAGGAATGATCGCGTGGGTAAAGAACAAGAGGGTCAAAAGTTTCTAGCAAGTTCATCATAGAGAAGATGTATACACTCAATAGTGTTCCCCACCTTTGCAAGATAGAACTCACAAAACAAACCTATGATGTCTTTCAAGTACTCATCTCAAGGAGCTGTGTTTGGAAGACAGTAAATATCCTACTGTATTGATTCAATACAAGCCATAATAGTACTAGAATCATAAAAAACAACGGTCGATGTAGGAGATGGAATATCATCACATCTCTCTTGAACCTTAGTTGAAAGAATACCAAGATTCAATTGACCATACTAAATCTCCTCAAAAGTGTCCACACTAGATCAATAGAAGAAAAGTATGAGGTGTACAATCGAGATTGATGATCTACCTCCCCAACTACAACAATATCTATGCTTTGTAAATCCCAAATAATCACAAAGCTTGGTGTGTACACAACACTCTTTCCTTCCCCACCATGTGTGATCTGATAGATGAAAACGATATATGTTGACAATGAAGGTACACAAAGAACATCATTGGATGATTCTTTGTCTATGTCAATAGACCCTTTCCCACAAACACACATATGTGTTGTTAGCCATCAGGATGTTTGGTGACGAATGAGTTTCAAATGAAGAGAACATACTCTGTGATGAAGCCATGTGATGTGAAGCTCCAGAATCAAGGATCCATCTCCCTGACTCAGAATCTGCAATTGCAATAAGTGCTTTCCACTTTTGTTTCTTTGACTTTGAACTAGATGAAGATGGTGAATCCTTTGACATAGTTGAAGGTAAATTGATTTTATTCTTTGTTAAAAGATGCTTCAACTCATCAATTTTGCTTTAAATAATATTGATGTACGTCATGCCTCGATTTCTTGCAATATGCACAGGTGGGCTTCTCCTTTTTAGATGTTTCCCTTTTTGAGGAAGAGAATTCAGATTCTTTTCCAATAAGCGGTATCGAGGTATGATAAGAGGAAATAGGCTGCATATGGTAATAGGGCTTATGTATGCAAATGATGATTGAGTGGATGAAATAATTAAAGGGGCATACCCATAATTAAGAGGTCCTCATAGAGATTGGTGACATTGGATCAATAAAAGACTCATATTTTAAACTTGTTATTAATTCAATGCATCATGAACTCCTATAATGCATTCTAAGATAAACACACTAAAATGAGTGCTAACAAGCATGAAATTGTACACCTTAGCAAGGTGCTTACAATTTACGACACTACAGATACCATTCATCATTTCTAGACTTCCATAAAACCCAAAGAATCTCAATAGAGAGAGAGCAAGACATGAAAGATTGTAATTTTTACCAAAAGCTTTAATGCAGCCAACTAAAATTTCAAAGACTCATTGAGTTTTATTAGGAGACCAAGCATTTAAACCATACGAAGAGATGGACCAGAATTCTTTTGCAAACAAGCAATTGAAAAAGATATGTTCAACATTCTTAGGAACTCTACAAAATGGGCAAAGGTTAATATCACACTTAGATAGTGGAAGCTTTTTCAATATTAGAAGCAATTTGAAGCATGATTTTTTTTGGCTCTAAGACACTAGACCACAAGTGAATAAAAAATTTAGACCATTGGGAAAGACTTAGGTTCAGATTCAGACAATCATTGAGGCGTGTGATCAAGACATCATTATTGTAACAACCAAACCCTACTAACATAATTAAAATTAAAATACAACTTTTATTATTGAAAAGGTAACTGAATAACAACTCACTGTCATTTTCCTAAGAGCATGAAAAGAATTATAGTGAACATTTCAATATAGTTACTTCTTTTCACATGAAGCGGAAATTAACTAACTTTCTTAGATACTTTCTAGAAAATAGAATCTTTTAAGAAAATAAATATTGCTTTAACATAATAAACTAACAGAATTAGAACCTGAACATGCTGAATTCTTCAATTGTTCCTCCCTGAAAATTCATCCATCATGGGCGAAAGAGTATCATTATGGGTTTTTGCTACCCAACCATGGATCTTTTGATCGTTACCGACTGTCACCCTCACAACTTCCAAAGGAAGTAGCCCAACCCTTCCCAGGAGTAGCCATCCGAGACTTGGTGTAGAACCCACAACCGTCATAGCCAGTGAACCTAAAGACATCCTTGCCTACTAGGTGAGCAATCCTTGTTAGATGTTGCACTACTGGTCCTAATGATTGACGTATACTACCCGTAGCATACCCTGTGTAGTTAGTGTCACCAACAATCTTGTCTCGTGCACCTCCTGGTTCGTCTCATCGGATAATACAATCCAGATGACATATACCTCTATGCTGGTAAGACACTATCAAGACAATATTCTACCCATCCTAGGGTTTGTCTTAGTTTTCCACAAGGATAAGAGTTTCAAAGGTTCAACCGAAACTCAAGTTTGTAGGTACTTATATCAATATGATTTGATCTAGATGAACAATACAAAAGGATCTAAGGGGACCCAACAAGGTACTAACTAGAAAGCATAATGTCTTAATCCCCAAGATTCCGTCCTGAGAGGAATTCACATGTTTTCTTTACCATAATTTAAGCCATTATTTCTTTAATGAGCACAACTTGCATAATGGTTTTACATGAACCAAAATCCAATAATTTTGCATGCAAATATCTTGATTAAACAAATAGTGGTATGGACATAAAATGCCATTTATTCCAGAAGCAATCATACGATGACATGCAACAGAGATACAAAATCTTGGTGTAGATACGAACTGCCATGACACAGTTTATGATGCCATAATGCAACTAATAAGAACTCGATGCAGAGTATGATGCCATAATGCAGCTAATAAGAACTCGATGCAGAGTATGATGCCATAATACAACTTAATTATAGCATGTTGCGGTTTTAAAAGTCATAATAGATGCTCGATGCAGAGCGAAATGCTATAATGCTACTAATATAACCTTGATGCAGATTGAAGCCATGATTCACCTAAACAAAAACTCAATGTAGATCATAAGGCTACGATGCATGTTGAATAACTTAGATGCAGATAGCAAAACCAGTAATCAATGTATAGTTCGAAGATATATGTAACTCCATGTTGCAGATTTCAAATATTCGGGCTCCAGACATATGTCTACCTAAATAGACAACTGGTCGCATAATGCAAACAATCGAACTAAACAATCGTTCCAGAATATTTGCATGCTTGCTTGATGAATGATTGATGAAAGAGATCGAGCCTCAAGAGTTCACACAGTTCAAGCCTTATCCACAGTGGCAACCAGAGAAAGCAAAAACAAAAATGATGCTCAATGAAGAAGCTCCGTTCCCAAATCGCAAGCAAGAACCAAGAATCCCTCCCTTTGCTGACCACCAAGCTTTTAGCTTGAGTGGTGGCAAGCGTAACTCTCCTTTTGCTAAGGTTGCAAGATGTAGTTACTCTTGCCACCCACGACAAGAGCTTGCTCAAAAAAATAAATCACAAAAGCATAACTGTAATGTCCCCTTTTTAGCTCACCATGGTTGGTGGATTGGATTAGCTTATCAGTGGCCTTCATAGGCTAAGTCAGTTGATTAGAGGGTCCCGGTTGGCAATTCAGTGGGCCAATTCCCTTCCGGAGATCAGAGGTGTTCAGGGTTGCTCTTCGTTTGAGTTAGATTGGCACACTTACTATTTATATTTAGTGTCTATTTTGGGAAAGTCAGGGTTACTATCTTTTGTAGGGCACCTGAATAGATTGGTGGCGGTGTGGAGTTTGGGTATCGTTGACAGAGCTTTCATTCAGAGACTTAATATTTATAGTAAGTCCATTATGCCAATTTTTCTATTTTTAGCAGTGCACTTGGACTTGGTATTGTCAGAGTTCATCAGTTGACGAAATGGAATAAGTTATTGGCTCAAGCCCAAGGTATTAATTATTAATAAAGAATTCTTTATTAATAATTAATTGTTAAAGTTATAATATAAAGTTTTATTTAAGTGGGGGCCAATCGACACATTAAAGTGCATTACGTGAATTTATTATAAAGTGGCACATTAAAGAAATATCTTAAGTCAATGTGGGTTATTAAAAGGGGCCATCTTTTATGGTTATTTATTTCATTAATGTAATTGACGCCAAGTCCAAGGGGAATGATTTAATTTATTAAAAGTCAACGTTACTTTTTGAGCAAAATATATTTTAATGTTTTAAAAGGCAAAAGCAAGGTTTGGCGTTAAGTATATAAGACTCCCATGAAATGAATTGAACATTATGATGATCATTTTATTTTATTTGGAAATTGGCACGAGCTATAGGATTTGGGAATTGGTGCCTGAACTAGGGTTTTGCTCTTGGAGAATGGAAATTCTTCAGAGAATTCAGGCATTTGAGGTGTTGAAAGATGCATTGAAATTTTCTATTGGGGAGATTCAATTCAGAGTCTTCATTTGAGCTTAGTTGTTGAGAGAAATTCAATTGATTTGCAGCAACACAATGGTTTGGTTGAATAGAATTGCAATTGGTTTGTTGCAAAGGTTAAAAAGTCAATACATTAGCAAATCACAGCCTTTATAAGCAGTGTTTGAAATCATTGAAATTCAATTGATTTGCAGCAACACAATGGTTTGGTTGAATAGAATTGCAATTGGTTTGTTGCAAAGGTTAAAAAGTCAATACATTAGCAAATCACAGCCTTTATAAGCAGTGTTTGAAATCATTTAAGGCAGCCGCAGGGGTTTCAGCAGTCATGTGAGACATTGCAGGGAGACGTAAGTGCTATAGAGGCACGCTTTTGGGGTTTCTTGAGTGCCATTGGTCCCCATTCTCCATTGGCATCAAGGATTTGTATTCACAGGCCAAGCTACGATCTATATCCAGTTTTTTAAAATCTGCAATAAATCCACTCTCTATTATGTTAGTCTTTAGATGATTAATAATTGTAATTCAATTCTAGCACTAAAATAAAGAGGAGATTTTGTTCATAGTTGCAGAGGTAGTTTGTTTATATGTATTGTTTATATCTATATTGTCAAAAAACCAAAAAAAAAACAAATAATCAGGAAAACACAAAAACTATGGAATTGCAAAAACAATTACATTCAGAGACAATTGAAACAGTAGAAAAGCCATCGGGGTTCTTACAATAACATCTGATATCATAAAATCAGATTAATTCATGAGAAAGCAATGTGTGCCACAATAAAAATAAATAAATAAATAAATAAATAAATAAATAAATATATATATATATATATATATATATATATATGAGTATGCATACTTATATATATATAGTTATATATTCATGAGGGCACCAAGCAACAGAACAATGCTAAAATAACATACTTATATTTATATATTTGTATACATACATTATACATGTTTATATATATATATATGTGTGTGTGTATATATATATAGGCTTATATATACATATATGTGCTTGTATCTGTCATGTACACACACACACACACATATATATGGTATATAGTATATAAGCAAAAGTATAATCAAATAAATAAGAAATGCAAGGATAGTTAATTAATGATTACTAAGGTTGTTATTAAAATCGATAAGGCAACCAAACGCCTACGACAACTTAACCTCCTAGAAACTCAGCTACCACTAGCCCCTTCTAAGGAACTGACAACGGTTGTGGTTCTAGCTCGGATGGTGTAATGTCCCCAATTTAGCAAGTTCCAGGAATATGCAGAGGTTAGCTCATCATCGCGAGCTTTGTGAGCTAACGCCTTGATTTGAGGGTCTTAGTTAGTTGACTTATTATTTTTAGTAAGTCAGTGATGGCGGTTTCCATTTCTGGCAAGCACCTAGGCGCTATATTTAGTCAGTGATGATATTGACACTTTTAGCGGTATATATTGAGTTTAAGTTATAAATTGCTTTTGGGCACCTAGTGGGGGTATTAATCATTAATTCACATGGAATATAATCCTAAGTCTTAAAAGCAATGCTTTTGAGTGAAAGGTGTGTTGAAGAAGCCTTTTAAGTGAAAAGTGTCTTCATGAAGCTTTTAGCTTTGGAATTATTTATTATTAATTCAAAGTTATTAAATGAAGGCTTCTAATTGAAAAGTGTATTGATGAAGGCTCTTTCGTAAAAGGTGTGTGAGAGTAGCTATTTGCCTTTGGTGTCTGGAAGAAGATATCTTGTATTATTATAAAAGCAATGCTTGTGCAAAAAAGTAACGCTTGTGCAAAAAAGCAATTCATTCTTGATGCATTGAATTTATGAATTTGGGTGAAGTGAAGAAACAAGGGTTTGAAGAATTTCAGCGTGGTGGAATTGTGAATTCTACACAGGCTTCAGCACTTTGAATTGGTGAAACATCCAACTAATTGTGCAATCCAGCGATGGCTTTATACAGAAGCCATGTTTGAACTTAATTGGTGAAGTTTTGAAGATTTCAGACGAGGGTTTGAGCATGTGTTTGAAGGTTTATCAACTGCAGATCCTAAATATATTATTGTTGCAATTATAAATCAGATTACAAGCATTTGTTGTTGAAGAATTCATCTGTTGCTGTTATTCATTCTTTTAGAGGGTTTCTAGGCATATATTACCTGTGAGTTCATTAATTGTAACTCCTAGATTTTCTAGGTATTGTTGTTTTAGATAGTAGGGGTTACTTAATGAACTGGGTTGTCATTATTTTGTGAAAATTTTGAGTATTCAAGCCGGTATAAAAATCTAGAATTTTCAGCTGTGTATTTTCAATGCAATTTCAGATTTGAGTTGGAAAATTATTATTGCAATATTTTCTATTTTACTACATTATATTGTTGTATCGAACATTGCAAATATATCAATAAAAACATCAATTGCAACAGACGAAACCATAACAAATCAAATCAGTGGTCTCCTCCAAGTGGTTATTTAAAAATTAAAATCAAACATGCAGTAGATGGAAGCATTGAAAAACACAAGGCTAGGTTTGTTGCAAGAGGCTTCTCTCAGAAAGAAGGTGTTGACTATGAAGAAACATTTGCTCCAGTTGCCAGGTATACCTCACTTAGAGCTATAATTGCTATTGTTGCATATAAGGGATGGAAAATTCATCAAATGGATGTAAAGATTGCCTTCCTAAATGGAGTGATTGAAGAAGTAGACCTAGAGCAACCTGAAGGATTTGTAGTGCATAAGAAACAATCCCATGTCAGTAGATTGAAGAAAGTACTATATGGTCTCAAACAAGCTCCCCAAGCTTGGTATGAAAGGATAGACCATTATCTATCAAAACTTGGTTTCTCCAAAAATGATGCAGACCCAAATCTTTGCTTCAAGGTAATAGATGGAGAAATGTTGATTCTGGTTCTTTATGTTGATGATTTATTAATCACAGGAGAAGATCATCTCATCACTAAGTGCAAACAAGATCTAGCATCCGAATTTGACATGAAGGATTTATGAATTCTTCACTACTTAGGTTTAGAAGTATGGCAGCATGCAAATGACATTATCCTAAATCAAGGGAAGTATACTATTGACATCCTGAAAAGATTCGGGGTGATGGATAACAAACCTATGTCTACTCCAATGGAAACAAATCTGCACAAGTTAAAAGAAGAAGCTACTTACTTAGAATGTGCACATCGTACTCTCTACAGACAAATAATTGGATCTCTGATGTACTTGGTGAACACCAGACTAGATATCTGTTGTGCAACAAATGCACTTAGTCAATTCATGTGTGAACCAAAGCAATTACACTTAGTAGCAGCTAAACACATCTTAAGGTATCTCCGTGGCACAATCAGATATGGGTTAAGATATAAAGATTTAGATCTTAACTTGCATGGATACAGTGATTTAGATTGGGTTGGAAATATTGTAGATCGGAAAAGCACCTTAGGATGTTGCTTCAGTTTAGGATCAACTATGATATCCTGGTTCAGCAAAAAACAATCTTCAGTTGCTCAAAGCTCCACGGAAGCAGAGTATATTGCAGCCTCTATGGGAGCACAAGAAGCAGTATGGTTGAGGAAGCTTCTAGTTGGATTATTCAAGAAGCCACTAGAACCTATCATCATCCATTGTGACAACCAGAGTTGCATAAAAATTTCCTTGAACCCAGTATTTCATAACAGATCTAAACACATTGAGATACCTTATCACTACATTAGAGACATGGTGGAGAAAAATGTAGTTGAGTTGAGGTATGTTAGTACTGATGACTAGACAACAGACATCCTTACCAAGGCTCTTGCGAAAACGAAGGTAGTATACTTCAGAGGTAAGCTTGGTATGGTTGTAATTATTGAGAATGGGTCTCAGCATCTTTAAATCATTGTAAAATGAAATGTTTCTATAATTTTTAAATCACGAGTGTTGTTTCATGACTTTATGGGCCCTGTGTACATCATTAAGAAGTGACGACTTCTAAATGATTATCACTTGTATTTCTGGAAGTTATTGCAAGGTGACGATCTTACAATAACTCGACCTTCTATCATGATGGATATCATATAGTTGATATCTAAGACAATCATGATAGATCATATCTTGTAAATCAATATCAACTGAGAGATAGATATCGTCACATATGTTCACTAGTTGTATTGTATAGATATATCATGGTGGATTAACATCCGTATACAAACCATGAATATGATGTCCCTATGGTAGGTATCACATGGGTGATACTTGTACACATACCTTACGGACAATGAGAGTACTTGGTGAATATAATGAGACTTGATATTCGTAGGCCATTACTTAGAGTATCATGAGATGATATCATTATGGTGGATATCTACAAAACTGATATCCATAAACATGCCATAAAATCTGGTCTTACATTGAGGTAATATCTCTTCTATGATTATCCTCCTTAGCTAAGAGGGAGTGTTGATGATTTGTAGCATCAGTCGGAATAATCACATCATAAGCACAAGTCTTTCCATATGTCAATACTATTATTAACATAATTAATAATATAATAATTATGTATACATATGTATGCATGTATTTAATAAAGAATGGTTTCCTTATTTTATATATGATTACATATATATAAGCAATTGAGAAATATATATTAATTATGCTAAATAAACATTATTGACTCTGGGAATAATAATTTTGTTTAAATATTGTGAATATTGTTTAAACATTGTTTAAACCACCGAATGTCATGGATCGACTAAACAAGTCGATTTGCAAAGGCTATGGTGGCCGACAACCTTGGAGTGGAGTCATGTCTATGAAGGGACACGACCCCACGTGAACCTCGTTCACGTGGAGTCATGTTCCTTTGTGGACATGACTCCACAAACTCATATATTATGTGCTACGGTCGATGAATGTAAAACACAAATTAATAAGTGAAAAGACATCCGACCATTGCAACATGGTAATAATTAGTTAATATATTATTCTAAGATACCGGGTTCGGCCCTGGACCCCCCCGGACTCGGACAAATTCGAACTAGTTCGTGGTCCGGGTCCGGTTCGACTGTGGGTCCGAATTGACAGGGCAGGGTCCGATTTTCAGCAGACCAAATTCGAACTTGGGTTGGCATGGTTCGAACCCGGGCGAATGTGGTAAAAAAATCGAATTTGGGTCAAATTCTGGGCGCGGTTTTAGTGAAAACGCTTTTTTATGCCAAAATTTATAAAAATTTGGCATCCACAGCCCTAAAAAGGTGAGTTTAAAGGCTTTTGTTTGCTTCTAATTGTCATTTGTGGTGTGCAAACAGCTTATTTGGTCTTGAGCAAGAGGAAATAGGTGTTTGAGCAAGAGCTTGATTGTGCAAGGAGGAGTTGAAAGCTTGATTTGTGGACGTTCTTCAAGTGATTGTGCCTCATTTCTACACCTGTGCAAGCTTATAATGAGTGGAAGAGGTAAGTTCTTGTTCCATTTGCTTCAAGTTTTTGTTTTTGTTTAAGCATTTTATTTTATTTTCATTTCTCTTTCATTTGTCCATTATTTTCCAGAATTTTTAAATTTTATATTCTCTTGTTTTATTATTATATTGAATATGTATACAAATTTATTGTCATAGGAAAAGGAAAAACAATGGCATCTACCTCTTCCTCAGTAGGCAACCGCAATATTGACCCAATAGTAGAACCCTCTTCTGATTCTCCTTTGTGGCAGTATGTTGAAATTTTAAGTCCCCTTCCTGGAGGTGGTGGATTCCGTTGGAAATGTCCGGGTTGTGATGTAGTAAGGAATAGTTCATATTATCGTGTGGTAGGCCATTTGTGTGGATTTCGTCAAAGAGGAGTCAAGAAATGCCCTGGAAAAATAGACGCACCTATACCAAATGCAACAGTATTA
>MU228092.1:1477281-1496368 GCA_018584345.1 Thuja plicata | reverse complement strand
TATATATATATAGAATAGAATTAATTCACTGAAATTAATTGCGATATAGAGTTATCGGCAATAAGTTAAAAATTAGAGTTGATAAGATAAAATTTTGAACTTATCCTATCTCATATAAATCTGATCAAATTCAACATTGTTAATCTCCCTTAGGGTAAAAATGGCATCATTACAGTCTTCAATATTGAGCAGTGAAGTGTTCAACATAAAAAGATTGTTCCTTTTGATGCTGTAAGGTTTATCATCATTGTTTAAGACCTTCACCTTAATAGGGTGGTGATCAGATAGTGAACTTGGGTGAACTCTACATTTTTTATCCACTAAGTCAAATGAGGAGATGTCTATATTTGCATAGAATCTATCAAGCCTGCAATAGATACTCTCAGGACCTTTGTGGAAGTTGCAACAAGTATACTAGATATCTTTATTCCTTTTTAGTCCTTGGAAAGGATCAAATAGGTTTAGCTTGTTCTTCATTTGTTACCAGAAAAAAAATCATTTCTCTTCCAATCCATGTCAAGACCACCAACAATTGTCCTCCTTACCCTCTATCATGTTAAAGTTCACCCCAAGAATCCAAGAAATGCTGGGAAGCTTGCTCAACCAATTCCATAGTTTAATTCTTTCACCATAGTGATTTGGAGCACATATTGAACAAACTCAAATCTTTTATCCTTATTCTCCAGATTAATCCGAGTAGCCCTGTTACAAGGGGAAGATCCAAACTCCCTAATAGAGTGTGCCCATCTGTTGTTCAACAAAATGGTAGCAATCCCTTTGCCTTTTTCGTGCTTGGTATAGAAGTGAAGTGACTCCTTCCATGTAAGATCTAGGCTGGTGTCAAGAGTGAAACCTACTGACTTTACCTCATGAAGTATGAGAACATCAACATAACCAAACTGTTTACACATTCTTTTGATGGTAAATTTTCTATCCAGGGATTTTAGGCCCTCAATTTTTCAACTAATGCAGTTCAAGTTCATCCTCATTTAGGTTAGGAGCCCCTTCTTTATTGTTCTGAAACTTATAAAAACATTTGGGAATTTTATCTTCTTTGCCCTTTTTCTTATTTTTTTGCTCACTGTCACCTCTACTGAGGTGCTTTCTTTGCTTTCTTTCTTCTTTCTTTTCCATAGGGAAAGCATTTTTCTCAACCCCTCTCATAGTCTTATCCTCACTTGATATTGGAGAGGTGTCAAGGGAGAGATTTGAAGCATCTTTATCTATGAAACCCTTATAGGTAAAGACTCTATCCGTCTCTCATTCTACCTGATCCAGTAAATCTTGAAGGTTTTTGTTTCTAGTTTCATTCATTTTAGCTTTAATCTTGTCCAATGCCAATTCCAATGTGTGGGCATTCTTTGGTTGGGCAGAAATGGTACTTGGCAAAGAGTTAGGGGTAATATGATCAAATGTTTGAGCCTTTTTCGGTGTCTGTAACATTTGCATTTTTTTGAACATCAGATTCATGGTTTTTTCCCTGTACATTCTCTTTTGTATTGGCATTGATAGGAGGACAATCCTTTCTGATAGGTACAACCAGATTTTTAATGGGGGTTTTTGAAATTGCTCATAGGGCTAAATATTAGGTTTCTCAAAGGTCTTAGCTGAAAGCTAGGATAGGTCTTTGCAGGTAAGAAGATTGCCTCCAAGGTCAATTCCAATTTGTTTCGGCATATCCAATCTAGGAGAGAGAGCCACTAATATTCTTGCGTCCATATGATCAACTTTGCAGGTAAGAAGATTGCTTCCAAGGTCAATTCCAATTTGTTTTGGCATATCCAATCTAGGAAAGAGCCACTAATATTCTTGCCTCCATATGAGGTAGAATACTCCGAGTTTCATCAACTTGGAGCACCTTACTCAACAGAGCTAGTAGCTGGGGCAGAAAGACCCACAATTGAGCCAAAACATCCTTTACAACTAGCCATCAGGAGACCATTTATGATTTTACTGCCCTAGAGTCAAACTACTCACATCCCAAAATTGTTTCATCAGAACACACTCCTGCAGAACGCCATTGATCCACTCATCAAGAAATTTACCTGCAAGGAGTTTAGTGGTATCTAAAGCAACAAAGAACATCACAACATTTTTCAATCTTTGTTATTCCTTATTCAAAGCCTCAAGTATGTCATCATTTGGAATAACAACCATGGTACTAGGGTTGAAGGAGGGACACTTACCTCTCCTGCATCCAGCTTATCCACTTCCCATGTCTGCTCCATCTGTACTCACATGAAATTTCACAGTATTTGGCATCCGATTTCTGCTCTCTTCGGAAACTGCCTTGTTGAAGGTTTTGTTGCTTGCTAAAGCATTATTGTATCCCACCCTAATGTATTGTTCCTTGCATACCTCTGGTTGTTCCCCGAAGGTACCAACTTGCTCGGTTATTAAATGCCCTAACCAGACACTCAAATCAGTAGGTTTTTACCTTGTAAAAAAGTTTTAAAATATAAAAAAACATGTAACTCAGCGCAGGAAAACAATATGAAATATAAAAGGAAAAATGCAAGAACAAAGGAACTCCCAAAGCTTCCCGAAGAGGAACTGAAAATGATGCCAAGGCCGGCCAAAGGAACGAAGAATCTGGCCAAAACAAGATCAGCTCAGATCAACAATATAGGGTGTCTCTTCACCTCCCCAGGATCTGAGAGCTCACTCCACCTTCCCAAGACTGTTTGGGTCTCTTGCAAGGCCTCTTCAACAGTTTCCCTACTCTCTAGTAGTTTAAAAATTTAAATCAGAAATTTATGAACCCTAAAATCTTTGGTTGGGATACTAAATAGAAGATGACATGGAATTGTTATTTTTGACATAGAAAGAAAATCCTAGGACCATTGATTTAAATTACTTTGATGGAGATAATGACTTCAAAAGATATGAAATAGCAAAGCAATTCATAAAGATTGTGGTAGTGTTATGCTTGTCCCTTGCATGTGGTGGGCAAATATTGACTCTAGAGCTTCCCAAGCAATAAGTGTTGATCAAATTCTACCCTATGTTACCCCGAGTTTGCAGGACAGAGAGACACATTTCCAAGTCCCTGACTTTTTGTGCTATTTTTGGGGACGGCTATATAAAAAATAGGGGAAGTTTTAAATATTTAGGAAAATTTTAAATATTCATATGAAAACATGGATAAAATAAAGTCAAACAAATTAGCAAAAAATCAAATTAGGCATTTTGTTGTAAACTCGAAAGTTAGGTGATATCAAAAAACTAACCTTCGAGTTACAACAAAATGCCTAAAGGCCACAAGTTTCACTTTCAATTATGCTATATAAAAAAAACAAAGAGCATTGCTGCCCCTGATGTACATCTCTTAACACTGCATCAAATCGGAGTCCTCCTTTGAGTCTGCTCCTTCTGCAAGCTGCAGTATTTTTTGACAAACATTAAATGAACTTAAATGCATTGAAAAGGGGCTGTTTTTCCCATTTATGGCGACTTGACGAGTGGGGATCCACCCAAAAGAAATAAAATAATGCTTTTTAAATTATTTGAGTGTTTTTTTGTTTTAAACAGGTGCTGGAAAAAGGGGGATGGCTTGCTGTCCTCAGGACAGTCAGGGGACATCATAGACACCCCTGAATGTCCTGAAGATGGCTAGCCATCCCCTTTGAATGTTCCCAACGTTCCCACATTTCTGGGGCATTTCAGGGGATCTGCTGAATTTTGGGGATGGCTAGGGGACATCCCTGATGCGCTCCCTGTCCCCAGGATGTCTTGGAAATAAGGATGCATCAAAAAAGGCCGAGGAGGCATCCCAGGGTAACACTGATTCCACCTCATCAATTGCTGGTCCTTGTTTTGAATGTTTAAGAATTTTTGCATTCTAAGTTTTCCCCTTTCATGGACGTTGACCTTTATTTACAAAAGGATTCAAGAGTTGTCCCTTAAATTATGCAAAAGATGATCAGAAAAAGGAATCTCATGCCTTTCCACCCCAAATCTCAGTGCTATCAATTAAAATTTGTTGAAAATGAGAGAATGATCATAACCAAAAATATACACACCCTCAAATAACTAGGGCAAGTGGGCCATTTTCAATAATTTGTTGGATGAGCAATCATGATTTGGTGAACGGTGAACCCATACAAGCTGTTGGCAGAGCTGATAATCTGATTCATGAGAACCAACCATTTTGAGCCTGATTAATTAGATGTTCTCTGTTTCAAGAAATTTCAGTGAGTGACCCACTTTGATTCTTTATGCTGTAGTTTAGTTATAAATCAGATCCCTGGGCTCAAATGTAAGCCTATAGAGACTTCTTATTACTGCTTTGTAGTTCAGCAGCTTTTAGAACTTTGGTTTCAATTTTTATAGATCTTTAAGAGCCTTCAACGCCAAAACAGGTGTGTAATCTTGGATATTTGGTTCTTAATTCTCAGTGATCAGGTCCATTATTTGTATCATGTTCAGTTATCATTCTGCAATTTTCTGGAGTATTCTATTTGTACCCCTGTTTTAAGTTGAGAGCACTTATTAGTATTACAGATTCTGATTTTTATGTGTTTGTTTATGACTAAGTCTCGTGATCAAATCTATTTTGGCGTCTAGTATGCCCATTCCTTCGTTTTGCACTTTCTTATCATTTTTCCTTTTAAATTTTTTAACATCACTTCAATATAGGGGAGTTGGCCTGAATCTGAAGTTTGCTTCTTTGGAATATCATATTTTGAACTTTCGCAGCCCGTTCATATAACTGTGAGGCACATGTAGAAACGGTTAAACTTATTTTTAGACATCAACACTCTTTTGTTAACAGAAATTTTTACAGGACATTGTTCAGGTGGAAGGCTATATAGAGTCATTTGACAACAATTTTTTTTTCTTTTGTTTCCCACGGAGAATGATTGTGCTATGACTAGTGAATAAACTTCATATAATTACTTGTATTTAGAAAGATTACATTACTCATAATCTTACTAATATTATCAATTCTTTTTCTTTTTTGCTTGAGAATCATTTTGCTAGTAAATGAAAGGATTTGTAATGCTATGGTTTCCATGAAGATTGTTTTTTGAAGAGAAAGATAGCTGGAATAAAGAAATATCACAGAAAGCATCACTGTTTTCTTAACTTCCAATTTTTTGTTTGGCAGGATGAGACTTCTACCTTCAAGAACTTAGGGCAAGCAAATTACAGTACCAATGAATTCTTTAAAGAGAAACAGAAGCGGGCTTTGGAATTACCTGTTCAAAAAAATGTCATGACTAATTATTTCTGTATCCATCTGATCTTATGCTAGATTGTTTTAGTTCTGTCACATTCTAAATCAGATAATATGCCATCTTGGAAAAGCAATAATGAAAAACTGATTAAAAGGGTACATTTGTACATTCTCTTAAATATTTTAGATAGCCTTGTAACTTCAATCTGATTTCTGGGCGACTTGTTGGATGCACTTTTACTTTAATTTACATCATTCATACACAATCTGAGATGTATGACAGGCACTGAAAGCTAATGTAGGGTAGTGCTAACCCATTGTCCATACAGGTCTTTCTTGAGCCAAAATGTATAGCGTTTGGAATTCCAAAGTATGGTAAGAATATCATTGACTTGAATTGCAAGTAGATCTTGATGCAGTATCCGAGCAACTGTCTGCTATTAACATAATTATTCTTGGTTTAAAAGCCATTTTAGAGCCAGATGAACATTATGTATTTTTATGTTTGTATTTAAAGTAGATGGGAACAAATAATAAGTCTTGGACAAAAGTATTTGAGTGTTTGACCCATACCCATAGTTGCAGAAATTGCCATTGATTGCCATCCTGCAGGAAAATCATTTTTTTTCAATTAATTTTGTCAACAATTTTTACTTAAAAAATATTTTCAAATCTAAAATTTTGTGTCTATATGGTGGTTTTCTTCCAAGTGGATATGTCACCATTCCCCAAGTCATTGTCCCCATTCCTATGGCATTGCTAAGATGGCAGGATGGTATAGGATGCCCTTGGCTATCCGCAAAATTCCTTAAAAACTCTTAAGACGTCCCAAAATGGCACCAATTAGAAATAAATATCCATGAAATGTCTAGCCGTCCCTTGAATGGCTGGAAATGTCTAAGACGTCTCTCAATTATCCTAGGCACATCCAGACAAATGGTTTTTTGTTGTTTAAAAAAAATTTAAAAGCTAAGAATTCACGAAATAATAAATAAATTGCTCTCACACCCCTTATCCAACCCTAGGAAAACATATTCAATGCTCATTTGTAATAGCTATTCCTTTGTGCTTTTGTCTTCCTACCACTTTCTGCCTCTTGGTTTTTTTGGTCAGCACTCATCAGTGATATCATTCAGCAGCTTGAACCCTAAAGACATTCACACAGCTAGACCGGGTTACCACTCTACAGTCTGGACTACTACATTTCAAGATGTTATGTATATTCTACTTATTATGGCTGTAAAAGTCCATTTTTCTCCCTTTTATTTAATTTTTTTACATAACACTCGGGAACTTTGCTTATAGTTATTTAAAAAAATAAATTCAGTATACTATCACACAACAGTTCAAAACCATAGTTCAACAGCGCAAGCAACCTCTGAAAACATCTCGTTGATCTTTCATCTTTGACATTAAAAATGAGCATTGGTGGTAGTGATGACAATGGAATTAGTGAAGAAGTAAACCCAAAGGAAGTTGAGGGGACTGTTTGAGGTTCTTGTTCATCTGAAAATATAAACACAAGTGTTGTTGCAACGCCAAAAGACCGCTTTACATATACTCTCTTCAAGAGTTTGCAAAAGGCCTTTTCATCTGTAAAAAGCTCTTTCTGCAGTTCGTCACCATTTTAAGCAATAATAAAGGCAAAAAATTAAGGGGCAGCAGGCATTGGTTGTGTCATGTTTGCAAACCTTTTTTTGGGGGGAGCTATGGTAAAGATTGACACTGTTTATCAGGTGAGAATGGGCACGAAATTAGAGTTTGTTAGGATATATTGTTGGAATAGTGGGTTGAAATCACAATGTTTAGGAGAGTGAGGCAAAAACTATTAGTACTACTTTGTGATGTCCATTCACTCCCTTACTATCTATTGCCAAGTATTCCAATACATCAATTGCACAGGTTCATGTTTGAAGGAAGACGAAGGCTACTTCTATGATAGGTGAGAAAATACAATGGTAGAGTTGTTGAACTTGCAAAAATATGAACAAACTGATGATTCACTAGCCATCTTTTTAATATGCCCATGCCATCCCATTTCATTTGGCAAGGTCTTGTAATTCAAAAGGATGTTCAGAGATACAATGACAGTTGGATCCTCTTATGCTGCCCTTGGAGAACAGAGATTGCTTACAACTTTCCTTAACAAATAATATTCAAAGGCAAATGTATTGATGGAGAAGATGAGATTAACATGGATTAGGAATGGTTGTTCCATTGTCTTGGATAGGTGGGCTGATATTCAGCATCAAGTTCATTAATACTATTGTTACATACCTACTTTCTTAGAGTTATGTATTGCTCTAGAAAAACTAGGTATGTTGATTAGGGATGCTATTGCCTAAACAATCAAGTCAGAGATTATATTTGAGGACACTAAGGACTTCACTTGGCTATGAGGATGCATCAATGACTTAATTCTATATCAATATCCATTGTCAAGAGTGGTATAACACATGCGTCTTGCTTAAATAATTGGTTAATTTGTAACTCTTGCTTTTGGAAAAATTGCCATGGTGGAGAGAACACATGAATTTATTGTCCAGTTAGAGCCACACAAATTTCTTGACTAGATTAGAGTCACGCGAATTTCTTGAACACACGAATTTCTTTTCCTAGATCACGCAAATGAATTTTCCTGAAGCAAGAAAATGTTTCTCACGATTTGACGCAAAAATTGTCTCATTGTCTCACAATTTGACGGGAATGAAATGTTCTTAGGATTTGACTCGAAAGTTTTCAAGAATCTTCAAGAACTCTCATTTAGTTTTTGAGTTTTCTCTCTGAGCACCCCATGCATTGTGGATCCCGGTGCGACTTCTCTGTGCGCCCCATGCAACTGAAACCCTAAGCAGACTTCTCTAAGCACCCCGCGCGACTGTCGCGACCATGCCTTCCCGCGCTACCATGGCTCTTTCCATGCACGACACTGGCTCTCTCCGGTCTCTTTTTGTGGTCTAGCTGTGTCCGCGGGCTTCGTCCTCCGCGTGTGTTTGCATCTTCATGCGCCTTTTTCTGCGTTTTACTGGTTTCACGGGTTTTGCAGGTGGTCGTGGGTTCTCTGAGCACCCCTACGCGAGTTTGCTTTCTCTCTCCATGATTTTACTAATGATCTTGGGCTCTTTCTCAGGACGTTGGGGCCGCTTTATGTGTTTTGCTTGTTTTGCTTGTTTTCGTTTCGTGTCTCTGTGAGCTTGTGGCTCCGTGTCCCCTTCGCATTTTTCTTTTTCGGCAGGTTGCTGGTTCTCGCGTGCTCTGTGGATGTCTGAGCTGCTTCTCATCTCTCTTCTCTTTTCTCCTCTTTTCTCCTTAGTTTAGCTGAGTCTGTTTCCGTGTTCTTGCCATGTTTTGACTGTCTGGTCTGAGTTCGTTCAACTTGGTGTGAGCTGTTACAAGCTTCCAAACTTCCTGCGTTCGTTCTGTGCTGGTTTCTTTCTTCTCTTCTGGCCTGTAGATTTCTTCATGGGCTCCTTGTAGGCTCCACTAACATGTTCAACACCCCTACATACTTACCACTATAAAACACAAAATATACAAGAACTCAACGACAAAATAGGGAAGATTGAATATGAAAACCATAGTTACACCGTCGTTGGGGATGGGGGGACGTCGAAACGAGGGACAGGTTTCCGGGGCGGGGGGACAAACGGCCTCAATCTCGGGACGACGACGAGGGGTGGCGCGGGGGGTGTATATACTATATACTATACATATGCTACTTAAAATGCTAGTTATGAAAAGATGTAAAATAGTAAATTACTAAATTATTCAACATTGCAATGAACAATAAATATTAAACATTGAACATTGAAGTTTTCAATATTGAATTACTAATTAGAAATTAGAATACTCAATACTACATAATGATAAAATTTTAAATTGTTGAATCAGCAAATGGAAGAGTTCTATTATATCATATGATATCAAACTTATCTGATCATAAAGATGATTACAATGAGTAGCATGATATCAAACCAAGTACAAAATCAAAATGTCAAAATGTAGTGAAGGAGGCCTCTAATCATCCCTCAGGAGGTTGACTAACTCATCACTGGAACTACTAGACTCTCCAAGTTCAAGAGCCGCCAAATGAACACCAACCAGCCCTGCATCTGAAGCATCCTCATCCTCACCAATTTGTAATGGCTCCTCTGGCTCTACATCCCATCGTGCTGCTAGGCTCTCGTTGTACACATGTGTCATGTGGCCAGTGATACGCAAGGCACTATGTACAACCACTAGCTTTTCTTCTCTCCTAGAGGTAAGTCTGTTCCTCTTAAGAGAGTGGATGAAGCTATAAGTAGACCAGTTCCTCTCAAAAGCTGAAGAGCTAGAAACATGAGACAACAAACGAATGACTAGTGTGGTAGTCATTGATTTTGGTTCATGACAGTTCCACCACATAATTAGATGCTCCTGTGCCATAGTTCTTATGTCCGCCTTTGCTGCGACCTTATAACCCCTAAGAGTAGCGAATTTTGTCCATTCAGTGCGAACCGTCCTAGCAGTTTCAGAGTCATACATCCTATCAATGCACCTGAAGAGCCCTTCCTTCACCTCATCTTCCTGAATCGGTGTAACTCTACCAGGCCTAGGCATGTACCACTTCGGATTCAATGCATAAGCAGCCATGTGAAAGGGAGTGTTTAGGCTGTCCCATGTGCACTGAATAATAGGCCGAATGTGCTCATTGTAGAATGCTAAAGTGGGGTCCTCTCGCACAACTGCCCTCATTCCTCCGCTCTGTCCTAGACCCATCCCACTGATTCCACTCATTTGTCATAACCATGAGTTGCAGTGGCTCTTGCAACTCAAGCATTCTCTTCAAAAGAATGAAATAGGATGGATATCTAGTCTCAACTGGTTTCAAGAACTTCGCGAAGCTCCTGAAGAGTGCATGTGAAGTGTGGTGGTTGCAGATATACATCTGCACATCTCTAGCATTGCTGACCGCTCCTCTAATCTAGCCAATCTTCCCCATGTCCTAGACCCATCCTACCGATTCCACTCATTCGTTATAACCATGAGTTGTAGTGGCTCTTGCAACTCAAGCATTCTCTCTAAAAGAATGAAATAGGATGCAGATTTGGTCTCAACAGGTTTCAAGAACTCCTTCGTGAAGCTCATGAAGATTGCATGTGAAGTGTGGTGGTTGTAGATATACATCTGCACATCTCTAGCATCGCTAACCACTCCTCTAATCCAGCCAATCTTTCCCATGACCTTGAGTGCATCGTTCATGACATGCATACAACATGGAGCCCACCAAATATGTCTATGCTGCCTCAATAAGCTTCTCTGCAAATTTGCACACATGTGCTGCATCTGTCACTACTTGGACCACATTTTGCGGCCCAATATCCTCAGTAGCTGTCTGAAGGATGTCAACCTGAAAATCAACATCCTTTCGATGCCTTGAACAATCAACTGCCCTGCGAAAGAATGGGCCCTCTAAGCATGTAACTATGATATTGATGGGTGGACGGTGCCTAATGTCCGTCCACCCATCCATAATAATGTTGCATCCAGACTCCTCCCAACAGGTCCTCATGGTCTCCATCAATGAATTGATCTTGGCGTACTGGTTATCCAAGATCGCGGTCCTCAATTTGTGCTCACCTGGTGGCACATATGATGGTCCTCCCCCCTTCACCATCATCAACATCATCTCCTTATAGCGAGGCGATTGAGCTACATGAAATGGGATGTCATGGGCAAAAAAGAACCTGCCAATGGAATCGTCTATCTTCTCTCTTAGGTGCACATTAAACAAATCAGCTATGCGGTTACTTTCAGTTTGCACCTTGCGTTTCGCCTTGCCCTGTTGTGATTCAGCCATAGCACTATAAGTGGATGAAGGTCCTGAGGCTTCCCCTGACAATGTTGTTGCTCTCTGATGCGGTATAGAAGTAGAAATATGTGGCTTCCCCCATTTTTGCTGCTCATGGATCTGCGGAATACTTTGAATTTGTTGCCTACCACACAAGATAGTAGGCATTGCAATTCCCGAGTCATCTAGAACACCCCAAAGCTTGTTGGACTCAATTCTATATTTCAGCCTCCTTAAAAAATTCACATGCTCCCACACCTTTTCCTGGCCAAAAGAGGAAGTGTGCATTAACTCTAGTGATGCTCCTGAACCATTTTGTACCACAAATGTTGCATTTCCACTTCCTTGTGCCACCACCTGATGGCATTGGGGTTGTTATTCTTGTTGCAAACTATTTGAGAGGAGATTTGGGATCATAAGGACCCCTAGCCCACTCTGCCAAAAGTGTGGAGGGGCAATCAGTAGCAGGTGGTGCACTAGCTATGGAACTAGTTTGCCCTTCCGGATTTGATCCATGCTCACCCCCCTCATTGGTCTCATCATCAGGCTCAGATTCATATTTTGATTGGCTTGCACTGTGAGAATGAGTTTCCATCTCATTCTCGCTCATTTCATGACTGTGGGAGCTCATTTTGACACCGCATTTCACAAAATGAAAAAAAATCAATAAACACGTAGTTCCAATCTATGCATTACTTTAAAATTTAAAAAATAAAACTTGATATTTTAAGAAATTGAAATTTTGAATTATAAAACAAAATCTAATTTTCTAAATTAATTTAGAAAATGAAACAAGAATTTAGAAATGAAATAACTATAAGAAAATGAAACAACAAGAAATCTAAAAACAATGAACATTGATTTGAAAATCAGAAAATAAAATGAAAAATCAGTTAGAAACCCTACCTTTTGTTGGAAAAATCTCTTCAACAAGGTGAAGAATCTTCCTCTTCTTCTTGCTCCTTGTCACTCCTTTGTCACTCCTCTTTCACTTGCAATCACTCTTTTCACTCCTCCAATCACCCTTTTCTCAGCTCTTCACTCTTCTTGCTGTTGCAAACAAATAGAAATGAAAATGTGAATACAAATGAAGCTTGGATGCCTTATGAAGGAATATAAGACAATAGATGGGCCCCACATACCCCTAGGGTTCGAATAGAACCAAAGAATAAATTTAAAAATGTATTTTTTTTTAAACAAGTTTAATAGCCTGTCATGACGGGGGATGCCTAGGCGGTGTTCCCAGAATGCTCGAGGGACGTTGTTGCACCCCCCTCAGTGTTCCAAGAAGGTGGGAATCTCCCTGTGTTTTCGGCTGCAGGTAAAAATTGTAGTGGTGCCGTTGGGGATGCCAGAATGCTGTCCCCACGTCCCCGTTTTTAGAATGCTTGGGAATTAGGGTGGATGAGTCCTCAGGTTTCACTGATGAAAACATGGACCTCAAACACAACTTACTAGATATTTCCAGCAAGTTATCTTCAATAATTGCTGAGAATGCGGAGCTGCGTAGCCTCCTCAACACGAACATTGAACAGACCACGGTAAAAGATGTTGATATTTTGGAAATCAAGGCTAAACAATCCGAGTCGGTTAATCTACAGGATCAAACGAAGAAACAGATGAAATTGTGGGCCTCTATCTATGGTAACAATGGCCCCCCCTTTTACTAGTGTGGAAGAACTTGTCCAATCCAAACTCATTGAAGAGCGTACAAGGTAATCCTGTGAGCTCAACCTCAAGGTGTGAGGCCTCCCCTCGGTCTCCCTTGATCCCATGGCGGCTGGGTCTGCTTTCCTTAGTGATTATCTTGGTCTCACGAGCATCATATTAGACAAGGCTTGGATTGGGTATGATAATACTCATTTCCTTTGTTTTCGCTCAGTTGCTCAACATCTGTGCGCTCTTAGGGCTATACAGAAGCTTTTCGCATTCCCTATGAAGATCTTTATGGATGAGGACCTTACCAAAATGCAGGTGGCTGAACTCAAACGGTCTAGAGAGATTGTAGTAGCGATAAGACAGAATGGTAAATGGCTGTTTTGAGGAACCTTAAGGCTATCATTAGGGATTCTTTCTCCCTTCGGGTGGGAATCCAGTCAACCAACTACTGCATCAAAATGATGGTTCCATCGACTGCGGGGTGAAGATGGTATTTTGGGTTCTCTCAGAGTTAACTGCTCGAATGGGAATGGATCTTTTTGATCATCCCCAGGGCTACTTCAAGATGCCTTGGGATCGTCTGATATCCTTCTCACAGAGACACACGAGAGTCCTACTTGTCGTCTCCCAGGCATTGCAGGTTTTTTTGGCTTTCCAATTATAGATACGAGACTAGGAGCTCAGGTGGGGTTCGTGATGCAGAGGCATCCCTCTGGCTCCTTATTAGGGTAACCTTGGTCCTAGTGAGCCACTTGATCCTCTATCCCTTCAAATTCATCCATACCTTTACTTGTGAAAGTTCTCTTCAATGTCTTTAACTCTGAGTTTGGACTCCACTCTTTCAACAATGGACAGTATCTCTCCCATGTACCTTCATCATGGATTCTGATCCTTTCCTTTGAACTTGGTGACTGTCCCCACTTCACTCTTCAATCCACCTTCAATGTGATTGACTCAAGATCCTTGATTGGATCAACACCTCTAGGATTGGACTTCCCCAATGCCCATCCACATGTGGGACCTCTGGTAGTTTGTCTTGGTGCCCCCACTCTTGAATCCCTCAGCAACTCAACTCCAAACAAACTCTATGCAAACTCACTATGCATTGTTCCCTAAGACAGTAATTCTGCCACTATTAAGACAGTCACTACAACCAACCATTTCAATGTGTCCCCTCACCCCTAAATGCATTGAGACACCATCTAGATCCTCCTAGACTCCTTGGGTTCTGTCCACACACCCCCATGTTCATTTGATTCCTTAAACTCAACTTCAAATTAAAACAAAACAAATTTACCATGTCACTGTCCTACTATGACAGTCATTACCAATTTCTGAACTTTTGTTGTCTAGCTCTTTCCTTGGGCACCTTGCCTCTTCCAGAACCTTGGACATGTTGTATACTCCCTTCTCCTCCACTCTCTCAAGCCTCCATGGCCTTTGCATCTATCAAACTTGAGGACAAAGCCAGAACTTTAAGATTGTGACAGTCAATACGCTGCTCCCTGTGACTGTACAGTCACTTTCTTGGTCCAAACCCGTGCCAAATCACTCCATGCTCTCCTGCACACACCAAGGGGATTTCGTACAATGTCTCCCACATCCTCCCCTCGATGATGGGCACTTATTGGACATGAAAAGATGGAGAACTACATTGAACTAAGCCACTGGATACCCTAATAAGGGTTTAAGATAGTTTCTACCAAAATGCACAGATTTTCCTCAAAGCTTAACCAAATGGAGTCATACAAAGATCAAAGTGCTCTAGAAACAGAATACTATCATCCCCAAACAATAAACCTTCAAAGCATAAACGTTTAGATAGAGAAAAATCCTTCTTAAAGTGACTGTTGCAGAGAAAAACCAGTGAAATGCAGTGAAAACATTGATTTTATTGATTCAAAACTTTACAAACTCTATCCTCTTGACCATGCCATCTTTCCTTTATAATAATATGGGCCGGAAAAAGACGCACTATATAGAAATGTTCAACCCTTCCCGCGAGCATGGAGATAAAGCATATCTAGGGGCTGCTATTAAAGGTAAGCCTAGAGTGTTGGTGGCTCAGTTAAGGATGGGCTCACATAATCTCAAATGCGAGACAAGTAGATGGAAAAGACCCAAAGAGGAGTGGGAGGAGAGGATTTGCAAGTTCTGCGAAAAAGGTGCGATTGAAACTGAATGGCACTTTCTCTTCGAGTGCACGACTTGTGATGACATTCGAGTTCAATACGGTGACATCCTGAAAGAGGGCAGCATGTACAGTCTATTTGAGGAGGATAAGATCAAGTAGACAGGTAGTTTGATTATCAAGATTCACAGCAGGAGATCAGATATGGAAAAGTCTATGGAGATAATTTAGGGTTGTGATCCGTGGTTCCTTAGACTGTTGGTCTCGTGGACGTCATTAAAACTCTTCATTCATTCATTTGGCTATTACAATGTAAGTAGGTCGCAAAAGACCGACCAAGTACGATATAACTTCCCTCAGAACCGATTGCAAGCAGTTAAAACCGACTGCCCCATAATTGTCAAAAGATGAAAAATGTTGTCAAGTTGACAACTAAGTTGTCAACTCGACAACTACATTCCAAATGAACCTTATTACATCTTTTAGGTGGTCATTAGCTGACCTTACAAACATATTGGGATATTAAATCTGTGAACCCCTTATAATGACCCTAATAGGCCTCATTAGCCTATATTGACAATATTGACTACATAGCATGATCTTGACTCAAATTAACATCAAAATGGTACTAATGACCATTATTATGTCAGAAAATGACCCTTTAGGTCTTATTGGACTTCATATGCTCTATTATGCTCCCTCAGGAACATGAAGTGACTTCTGTAACCTTGGTGGTCCTGCACATGTTCGTTGCTCCGGCGGGGTTGCGTGCCTTGCCAGCAATCATCTTTGTGACAGGATCTTAGTCGTCTTGTTAGATGCCTTTGCTAGATTCATGTGGGTTCGGTTATGCAGCGTGGCCCCCCGTATTAGGGACACCTTCATCGACGTGTGCTACTTCACTCCGTCTTCTTCGTTCTATGCTATCTACAATGCCCTTGACGGTGATCCCTATGTCGACATTTATAACAACATTGCTCAATTCTCTATGGCTGCTGACATTCTTTTCCTTGGTGATTTCAACGCCAGGACCCAGGTTGCTCAGGTACCCCTTCATGACAGGGTTGTGGATTCCCTTTGTGTTGATGATAGTTACCCTGATGTAATGTTCCAACGACACCAATTGGTTGTATGACACACTCCCTCGGCACTACCTGACTCGTTGCAACTCCTTGATTACCCGTACGACTTAATACTCAACGTACGGTAGTATGTCTTACCTATACGACTGCTTCCAGGCACCATACGACAACCTCCTAACTGTGTGATCTGTGGCCGTACTCACCGTACGGTCAGCTTCGTATGATCAACCTTCATACAAGGTGTCACCATATGATCAAATCAGGTCCCATCATATGGCCAACACAACCCTCCACCGTACGGACTCCTTCAATTTGTTGTGTATGCCTCTTGCCTTCCGTACGACCCGTGGCTACACTCCTGTGCATGCTGTCGGATATTAATACACCTGCGACACTAATACTCATCGGCTTTGGAAGATCGTTACGTTCTATAACAGATAAATTCAAGAAGTTTCGGTGTGATTACTATGTAAGAGATATAAAGATAAATCCCAATGATGCCACGAACAGAATGAATACTGGAGTGCTTCAATTTCTTAATATTATTCAGAACACAATATCATATATCGTTGTCAAATACAAATTTGTCTTCGAATGAAGACTTCACAAATTTGTAGCACAATGTGAAATATAGGGTGGCTGCTAACCACCGAAACTGCGATTACAGAATAGGGAGGGTCTTCCACCTCCGAAACTGTGTACAAACCACCTTTAGCCTTCAGCTTCAAAAATACAAAGAAAACATATAACTCCACGACATCCTATCTACCGTGCCAACCAACGCCTTATAAAGGTCTCTAAGAAGTTTCTCAAAAGTTACAAATAGGCTGACATACATTATTTATTATTTTATTAATTGGGCCCCCCTTTATGAATTAATTAAAGGTCCTTTATAATATTATTTAAATTTTGGGACCAATTAATTAATTAATATAATTAAGTCGCTTTACTAAAAATTTGGGGACATTACAAATCCTCGCCGCCCAAAGATTTTGCTTGCCCTCAAGCAATCCGTCATCTAACGGTTTGCCCATAGCGAAGCTCTAGGGTCCCAAACCAAGCGCGGACACCCATAGCCATATCCACTGAAACCTCCATGCCGCAACATGACCATGTGCACACACTTGGAAGTAAGCGAGAAGAGTAAATCTCCATCAAGCTTCCGCTACTCCACTCTGATACAAACATTGCCATGCCCGGAGTCGTGAAGATCCCAGTGAAGCCAATCATCAAACACAACGATGCCCCAAATTCCAAGTTGTTATGCCATTATGCCAATCCATCACTTCCCAAAAATGATGGTCTGGAATCTCAATTTATATGCAACTTGTTCTTCCCATATAGATGCCACTCTTTTTGAAAAGCAATGATCATGTCCGTTGCATGTTCTACAAAAGGAAGAATTTCATACTAAACAAACTGTAGGCCTTTCCCATTAAAATGGTCATTGGTAGTGTCATCATTGTCAAAGTCTCGCTCAAGCATGAAGTAGTTTCTAACTTAATATTCTTGTCATGGTGTTTCAACAATCTTGGTTGTCTTCAGGCAATCTCAACCAGAGCAAGGATCCTTTGTATAAATATTGAAGGTGATTGGTCCACCTTACTCAAACATGCTTCCAATATATCTAATGGAATATTAACACCATTGCTAAGCTCTTTGCCAATCTTTCGTAGTGCATTCAACCACCATTGTTCATCATTGGGCGCCATACTACGATCCAAACCCCCAAACTCTCAATCTCCCGACAGGCTTGCAAGATCACCAACTTTGATACCATTGTGATGTACCGAATGACACACCTCAACGATACGTACACTTCCACCGTACCACGCACACTTCCATCGTACTAGCCAACACTTCCACTGTACCATTTAGCACTGCTACCGTACTAGTCAGCACTACTACCATACCAGCCGCACACTGCAATTCAACACCCTTCAACACCCTTCGGCACCTGATACCGTCGACACTCAACCTTCAAACCTCAACCTTTGGCACTTGTTACTTGATGACTGAATATTATACTCGATCTATTCAGAAATAAGAATGACTATTATTATAATCCAAGGCAACACAATAGATCGTAGATCAGGGCATAAGCAAACCACAGAATATGAAATGCTATCAATTGGAGACTTATATTCTCAGATTATATCTAAATGCTCAAATTTTTCTTCACAAGAAGACTTCATAGATTTGATAATGAAGTACACAATGAAATATCTGAAGCGATATCTCCAACGACAGACTAGGGTGAGGAATGACTCCCACCGAATCTACAAATACAGAATAGGGAGGGTTTTGCACCTCCGAAATTGCAAACAACGCTGAATTCCAATTGGAATCACAAACACAAAAGAAACATAAAATCCACGACTACTTCTACAATGCCAACCATGGCCTTATAAAGAGCTCTAGGAAGTTTCCTGAACGGTTACAAATAGGCCGACATACTTTATTTATTATTTTATTATTTGGGCCCCCTTTTATTAATTAATTAAAGGTCCTTATAATATTATTTTAATTTTGGGACCACTTAATTAATTAATTTAATTAATTTTCTTTATTAAAAATTTGGGGACATTACACCTGATTCTTCAGGATTACATACATCTTCTGAGGATGCCTCAGGACCCCTCACTAAATATGGCCAGTGTCTTCTTCATCTCTGCGAGTCTTTGGATCTTGTGGTCCATAATGGATTAACTTGCTTCCCAGGTTCTCACTGCTTCACTTGTAGGCCTCATGGTGGTGGGGCCATCATGGTTGACTATGTGCTCTCTAGCCGGTTGTTCCTCCATTCCATCCGCCACTTCTCCATCAACCCCATTCCTCTTGCTGACCATGTCCTCCTTAGCTCTTCCTCACGACCTCTCTCCCCACCCCATTCCTTCCCCATCCCCTACACCTGCTTCGCCGCCCCCCGTACCTTGTTCAAGTTTGATGACGGGAACCCTTACCTCTCTTTGGTGCACCACCTCCATGTTTGATCGCCTCTCCACTTCTATCTTGGATGCTGCGCATTTTGTCCTTCCCTCACTTCACCACACCCCAACTTACCACCTCTAGGTTGAGAAACAATTGCCCCTAGAACAAATGGTATGATGATGATTGCAAAACCCTCCCCCATCCTATGCGTTTGACCTTTACCTGTTAGCACCTATCCTATATTGATCTTCATACTTGCTACGACCTTCTCCTCC
>MU228092.1:1439216-1457100 GCA_018584345.1 Thuja plicata | reverse complement strand
TTTCACATTTTTAAGCCTGCTGCCGCGGCAGAGTCCTGGGCTCGGGACTCGCCGAGTCCAGAGAGTCCAAGGACTCTGCGAGTCCGGATGGACTCGCCTAGACTCGGCAGAGTCCGAGTCCAGAGCCAGCTGCGCTCGGCAGGGCCGACTCGGCTCGGGACTCGCCGAGTCCAGCCCGGAATCTGCGATAACTTACACGGGGACGCGTCCCTTGTAACCACTACTCCACGCGGCAAAAGTCTGCAGTGGCTAATGCCACTATCAACCTTCTATGAGACCTTGCCTGCGGCCAATGAAGACACCTACAGCCATATAACTCCTGCGGCATACTGTAGGTGGCGTTCTATGCTACCCGCCATATTCTTCATCTCCCCCACGCGATGAAAGCTACCAAACTTTAAATCGCAGCAGCAGCAACACAAGTCACCACTCAAACATTACCAATTCTTCTCAGCCATGGTGACGGTCAACTCCATTCGCTGGATCCACTTCAATGTTAAACCCTTAAAATCGAATTTATAATTCAATTGAACATAACTCTGCAGATTTTCCGTATGATTTCGCACCCTCAGTGTGCATAAACATATACAGAAATACTTCTTTCCTTCAGCAACAGGCGGACAGTAAAAAGGAAACATGATCGATTATACAACAGCAATTGATTGAAGATTAGTTCAGGAAGAATCAGTCTTCAAGAAACTAATTTGACCCTTCAGCTAGGGCTCAAATAATTAGGAACAATTCCCAAGAACAATTTTCAATAATCAATATTCAATGATTTACTTCACAAATGAGCCTGTATTTATAATTCCTTGGTCTCCATAGTTTCCAAAAACCATCATCAGTTAACTGCTCTTCATAATATAAACTTCTAAAACATTATAATAATAATAAAGTATTATTATTATTATAATATCGCCTTATTATTAATTAATAACATATTGTTATTAATTAATACAAGTAATTATCAAATATAATTCTGATGATAATTCCTGCAACACCTGCCATACTGACTAATCAACATGCTCATCACTGCACTGCCAAAAATGGCAACTGCCAAAAATAGACTTACTATAAATAGTAAGTCCCCAGTTCAAGAAACTGCACAACTGAAAATCGTCTGGAGAATTGACCACTGCCGATACTGCCTTGTCAGAAATAGAAACTGACCAACTGACTTACTAAAAATAGTAAGTCCAGACTTACTAAAAATAGCAAGTCTGCCAATTGGGACCCTCAAAACCCTGCATCAGCTCATGAGGGTCGTGATGATGAGCTAACCAAGTCATTGCCACAACCTGCTAAAAATAGGGTCATCACACACACACACACACACACACACACACACACACACATATATATCATTCATATCTGATATTATTCATCGCAATAAGGTTTGGTGGATCGATTTAGACCTTGAGCCTTTATCATGATTATTTCTCCATCCGCAAAAAGCATTGGTATGCACACGGGTCCTGACTCTGATTACTGGCATTAAGAAACATTGTGAAGCAGAGCCCAGGGATGGTGATGCAATTAGACACCAACACAAGAAAATAAACCAAGGACTAGATTTACAGAAGGAGATCTTATCCCCTACTCTCTCCTAGACAAATTGGTGACACCCACTCATGGTTACAAGTGCACTTTGTATGGGAGACAACTAATCTCAATGTGACAATTGTTCTGATGGCCCTTTGTACATCCTGGGACTCCAAACAACACAACCAAACAGTCTGCAACTGCCCTTGTTAAGGATCAAGTGGATTCCCTTAACAATGTAGACCTAGTCCTAGTAGCCCTCAATACTGAGTTTTTGGCACATAACTTATGGCACAGTGATCTCTGACACAAAACTTGGCATTTTCTCATACCCATTTGGGAGTTACATGACATATTGAAACTGCACCCTATGGTGTTTTGGATCACCCTGCTCAAAATAGGACTGGTAACCACTTTTGGGGCTCAATTAGCCCTGTTTTACAAAGCAGCCCCTCAAAAAATCCACACAACTCTACAACCAACTGTTCTATGAGTTGTTACTCAACACCAACCAACTGTTCTATGAGTTGTTACTCAACACCAAATTGACAAATCAACAGGTTTTGGGCGCCCAAACACAATAAATTTCAACAAGTTTGCAAATTCACTATAACAGTCTAAACTTCCAGCCTGTCACATAGAGATGCCAGGCATAGGGCTTCCATTTAAACTCGACAAACTCGACCTCATGTCCTCTAATCTCCTGCAACATCAAAAAGACTCCCAAAACTCTCATTTCACCGACTTTGGGCATTTTTTAACGGTGGAATGTAGATTCACATTTTAAGGTCAAAACCCTCACTCCTTAGGGTTTCAGAACTGTTTTTGCAAAAACCCTTCAAACTCAATTGTTTCTGAATAAAAATCGACCAAACTACCACCAAATTAAAGTAGATACACTCTACTTTCAATCCATATATGTCTTCAATCAAAACAGTGCCGTATAGAACTGTACTAATCTCTGCAATGCGGAAAAACAATGAAAATAACAGGAAAACAGTGCAAGTTTTTATTAAAATCTCTTCCAATCTCTAGAACCAACACGCCTCGATGCTTTTGAGGCCTTTTAAACATGATTACATTTTTTTCCAACGGTTGGAACCAACTTTCAAACTCCTGACCATTGGTTTTCCAATTTGCTCAAAAATTTCAACTTGACAGCTTTTCAAAGTTGCAGAGTTGCTTATCAATTTTTGCGCTTTTTGCCTATTGTTAACAAAACTTTGTAAAAACACCCTAAATGACTTCTAAACAACACAAACAAATCTGATGAGGTCAAATGAGCCTTTTTACATGTTAACACACCATAGATTCCTCATTTTGACAATGTTTGCTACATTTGACAATATCATGACAACATTGCCCATATAGACCTCATGACTCCTAACTTGAATCCAAAACCTTACAATGGTCCATAGGACCTTATTTATGACATTGACATTAACCAACACATGAAAGACTCAAATTTTGCCTCATGGAGGCATCAAGGCATTGGGTGCACCTGCACCACATTGCTTGCTTTCTGTCACTCTTGATCGAGGATCAACCTGGAGGCCGCATAATTATTAATATCATCATTCAATAAGGAGACATGAACAACACAATTTCATTGGTTTGGGTTTCAAGTGACTCATTGAAGCTGTCTCAAGAAGAAACAAACTTCTCAGCACTGCATATCATTAGCACAAATGATATGATTGATTGACAGGGATGTAGGAATCATTCTAGAGTTTGGAGTCGTGATTCTTCCCTGCTAGCCGATGACATCTCTCAGTATGGCATGAATTAATGTGCATCTTCATCCCAGCGTGAACTACAGTTGTAGGAGAGGTTAAATGATAGTCTCTAATATATGTGAACGCTGCTTGTATACTGGTTTTGTATCATTTCCAATCATCAAGTTGTAATCTGAGAAAAACACTATGCTTAGCAGTGAAAAGTGGAATGAATAGAAACCCCCGATGGAGTGAATTGAGAATACTGTCATACTGCTCCTTAATGTATCACAAGACATTCTCTAAGAACTGGGGAATTAGCATTCCAAGGTCAGCAACATTATTAACTTATAAGTATTTGAATACTACCTCTGTTATTTGTTCACAACTGTTGAATAATAGGAGCTGTTCCAAACTTACTTCTATTTCAAGTTTGATAATCATCTTTCATTAAATGCACGAGTCTTTCTTGATTACTTTCTTTGCAATTGGTTTAAGTTTGAGCTTAAATTGAAAATCAAATGATTCAAAAGCAAACTATTTGACAAAATGCCTCTGATTGGGAAATTGATGGGTAATAGAGACAGTAATTGTAAGTAAATTGTTTGACAAAATGTCAGTCTGAATTAGAACATAATTGGATCAAATCTAGTAGGGATTCTTACATGAAGCCCCCGTGCTTCCATCTAATCCCAATATTGTGGTAGAGAGCCACTCGTAAAGAACCCACTATAAATAAGGACCAAAGGACCTTTGGAAATATCATTTTTAAATGAAACTCAAGTCGTTGTCTATCAGCACATAGCAAGATTTATTTGTACAAATGAGTTGGCTTTCAATGTTGTTTACTCACCATATTGGCAAGAAATGGTGAGAAAAAATAATGAGGCTCCAAAAGGGAATTAAGGCCCAAGTTATGAGAAAGGGTGTGGCATCTTATTGGACCAAAACTTAAAAGGTTAAGATTGTAGAAGATTCATTTAAGCCCATAAGAGGTTCATGATCTAAGGCATGAGTGTCCATTGTTTCTAATGGGTGGAAAGATGCTAAAAGTTGGCCCTTGATAAATGGCATAACAATGTTCCCTATTAGGGCAATGTTTTTGAGAGTATGGATTGCCAGCTAGTTTATTGCTAATGTCCTGATCATAGCCATTGAGGAAGTGCAACCTCATAATGTTGTTCGAGTCATAATGAATAACACAAAATTGTAGAGCTATTGGGTTGCTGTTGTGGAATGCTATTCACATATTTTAGACACCTTGTGTGTCCACTCTTTCAATCTTATGCTACAAAAGATCGGGAACAAAATTGATTGGGTCAAAGAGTTGTCTACAGAGGTTAAGGAGATCAAATGTTCGTCATTAACAACCACATGTCGCAATTCATATTTAGATCATTTTCAAAATTGGAGATATTGAAGGTAAGGAAGCATTAAATTTTAAGTTTAGTCTCACTTTAGTTGATTTTTTTTTCAAACTTAGTTACTTAAATCATAATTTGACTATGTATTTAATTCTTCTTTGATTTTTTTTTTAATTATTTTACTTTTATATATGAATAGGTTTTCAAGACTCGTTTTGTCTCTTATACAATCGTCTTGAGACTTGTTTGAGAGGCAATTTCTAATATGGTCATTAGCCAAACTTGCTACATATGAAGGAAAAACAACTTTGAGAGGGTAACAAATATTATGTAGATGATCCTAGATGATTGTTGGTGGGATTGTGTGGAAAATATCATTAGTATCACTGAGCCTTTATTTCTTTTGATTTGTTATACCAACATGGACAAGCCTTGCCTGGAGAGATAATGATGCACTAAACTCAATGATTGAGAAAATAAAAACCATTATAAATGATGAAGAGCCAGATCTTGAAAAAACTTTCTTTAAACAAGTGCACAAACTTATTTAAGAAAGTTGGAACACAATGACCACCTCACTAGTTCTTTCCTTTGCATTGAGTCCAAAGTACTATAGTGTTGAGATTATTTTGTGAAAACGAGGATTGCGCCCATATAAAGATTATATAGTTGTTGAAAGGTACAGGGCAACATTTTGAAGACTCTTTGTTGATCTTGATTTGAAGGACGTAATCATGAGTGAATTCATTAATTTTGTGCAATCCAATGGTGATGCAAGAGGTTCTCCCTCTGTTCTGCAATTTTAACACCTATGGACACTAAGCAATAACAGAGTCTCTCTGTCATCAGATTGCAACAAAGAACACAACTTTTTTATCATTAAATCTGCAAACATAAAAATTACAATCACGGCCTTTCACTCTGAAATCTAGCTTCTTTTAGTAAATTTCAGCTCTGCTCTTATTCTTCTACTTCCTCTGCAACTTCCCTCTCATCAAGCCTTCAACCGCTTCTAGTTAGTAATGTCTTTTCTTTTCTCACGCAGCTGTGAGGCAGTGCTGCTTATGCCATGCACTCATACCCACTCATATTCATGCTGCAGTCCTTGCTCAAGCAGCAAATATCAGAGATTGTACTCTAACTCTGTTTTCCCATGGTGTCCTTCCTCTCCATGGGGCCTTGACCTCCACCACGCACTAATCTTTATGCAGCTGCCTGCACCTTCAGTCCTCTTCCCTTTTGTAATGGGACCATCCATACCTCCTTACACAGCCACCACTCTCATAGTCTTTGCATGCCCCTTAATGCTATTCCCAATTTCTTTGTTTATATAGTCTTCATGACATTTTCACAATCTCTAACTCCTGGGCCATTATTATTACCTCCTCTGCATTTGATGGAATGCCTTTCCCTACCCCATCGACCCCCCTTTGTGGCTTTCTCTTCTCTTGGGCGATACTCATGTCTTTTTCTGTTTTCTTCCCATCCCAACTCTCCCTTTCTTCATGCTACCCGCCTCTCCTTATCTCCTCTGTGTTACTTTCTTTCTTGGATGTTACTCAAGAGCTCAATACCCCTTGTGAGGCATTTTAAGTAACTGCCATTTACAGGAAAAGGTTGAAGAATTGAGCCCGTCAATTTGATTTGCTTGAAAGTGTCTAAAGCCTTCTCTACAAATTCGTTTTGTGCATATCCTGCAATCTTTGCAATCCATGAGACACATTTCTTTGAGGCATTTTGTCAAATACTCCACATGCTCTGTCTATGCTTCCATATGTTGATAATTTTATTCTGTAGAAATGTGTTGCTTCTTGTTAAAGCAGTTTGCAATAGATGAAGATATGTAAAAGTATCTACAGGAACGTTGTATGTATTAAGCAGAATGTATACTGCATCCTTCAAGAGATCATGTGTGCAGAGTGCTCTAAGCAACAGAGTACATTGTAATGAGCAACAGAGTACATTGTATGAATGTGTATTGGTATGAATGTAGAGGGCCACCATCATTGTTTTGGTATTAGTCCAAACCAAACTATTTGCTTCTATGTCATGTTCCCTTCTTGAAATAGGATTAAATAATAAACAATAATAATTAAATAAAAAATATAAAAGAATAAAATTAAAAAGGATTAAAATTTAGTTAAGTTAAACAAATCGTCAAAAGGCATGAATTAAAAAGTTGTATCTCCCTCAAATGAGAGGTATAAAAGGGAGAGAAGATAACTTCATTGGAGGGAAAAAGGGAAGGAGGAAGAAAGAGTGGAGCATACGAATTAAGGAAGGATTAAGGGAAAGGAAAGGGAAGAAAATAAGGAAGTGACTTTCAAAAGGTTAAGGGTTATGACTTTTCGAAAGGTTGTAATTATGAAGGGTTGTGACTTTTTGAAAGGGTTGTAATAATGAAGGTTTGTGACTCTTCGAAAGGGTTGTGATTATGAAGGGTTGTGACTTTTTGAAAGGGTTGTAATAATGAAGGTTTGTGACTCTTCGAAAGCGTTGTGATTATGAAGGGTTGTGACTTTTTGAAAGAAGGGTTGAAATTATGAAGGTTTGTGACTCTTTGAAAGGGTTGTGACAAAGAGGGTTTGCGACTCTTCAAAAGGGTTGTGTTTACGATGGGTTGTGACTCTTCGAAAGGCTTGTAATTATGAAGAGTTGTGTCTCTTTAAAAGAGGGGCAATTATGAAGGGTCGTGACTCTTGCCAAAAGGTTGACATGATGAAAAGGTGTGACCTTTCCCTCACATGGGAAGATATAAAGGATAAGGATCAAATGGAATGGAGGAAGGAGGAGTAGAGGAGATCTAGAGCAGATTCAGAGCAGGACAAGGAGGGATCTGAAATAAGAATTGAGAAGGAAGGACGAAAATAAGATATGTAGAACTTGAAGAAGAAGATATGCAGATCTTAAATGGCATATGTGCAGATTTGAAAGTAAGTAAAGATAGATTTGAGAAGTGAGAGATAGGAAGTGAAAGGGGCAACAGTTGTCAAATAGATGTATCTTTTCATAGCCAACAGGTGTGACCCTTTCATAAGGGCATTGACAAATTAAAGGCTGCGACTCCCTACACTCAAAGGAGATATAAAAGAGAAGAGCTTCATTGAAGAAGGGCATAGAATCAAAAGGGAGATCAATTGGGTGGATAATATTATTCTCAAAGGCAACGATGAAAAGTGGTGATTCAAATCTTTTGGAAGGTGGCGACACTTTCACTTGTAAATTATAAAGGGAGATCATTGCAAGCAAACATCAATACATCATCACTCATCAATGCATCATGAAATCAAGCAATCTATGAATCAGCAAAGTTTGAATCAAACAATCAATCAATTAGCAAAGATCAATTCAACAAAGTGAATAAACAAGCAATCAAATCATCATCAATCACTTCACATCTTGAATTAGAAATCAATCATCAAATGTCTATCAAATCAATCAATTCATCATTCAAACATCAATCATTTAAGTGTCACCCTATCATACCCACATTCAATCATCAAAAGGAAGAAAAGACAAAAGGATTAAGAACAGATTATAGTTCAGATCTGTGATTTGTGTATGAGAATTGTGTGGGAATGTCTTACATAAGAAATCTGCATATGGCTGTTTTTATTGAATTGAATATGTAGCTCAGAATTATGATGCTATTCATAGATGCTTTACATAGACATGTGTACTGATAATTTTCGTAACACTGATTTTATCAATACTGCATCACTGATTCAGGAATATAATAGTAGTATGTGACAGCTTACATATAGATATACCAACAGGACTATATACATCTGCACACCTGTGATCTAATATGCATTTCATCTGCTAAATTATGAATGTTGTAATATAGAATTTATCATGTATGTCTTCTGTCTGCTGCAATTAGTCATGGTAGGGGAAATGAGGTAGTCACAAGAGGGAAAATGGTGATGAGGTCACCTTCTAAGCACACCACCCCATGCTATGTGATTAAGGAGTCCCATGGGGCTAAAAGGGGACAAGGGGACTGCCCTTGGGCTTAGGAAGGAGGGACCTTTTAGGCACCCCACAGTGAATGATTCTAACGACCTCTATCACAGTGAACCAATGCATATGGATGCTCAACTAGTGGAGGTGAGGTAGAAGTGGCAAGGATGAGGATAATGGTGATAGGACACCACACTAGGTATGCCACCTCCTTTGTATGGCAAGGGCCACATGAGGCCAGGAGGGATGGTATATCTGCTCTTGGGCCTAGGGTAGGAGTCTCTTGGGCACCTCATCAAATCACCCTACCTTATTACTTCTATGATTGGGACATCTTAAAATTTTATTCAAACAGTCTATTAATCTGATGCATATTTATTTTTAACTCAAGAATGTCTAATTATGAATTATGATTATAATGTTTCCTAACTTGCTTGCAGGATCTCAATCAAAGCAAAAAGGTACCCTAAAACCCTACTTGCTTTTATATAAAAACTATAATCAAGGGCAAAATTTGGGTTCTCCTAATTTGGGGACATTACATTCTACCATTGTCTTCTTAAAGTGCGATAATGAAGTCATGGCATTTAGGAGGTTTACGCATTGACGTCATAGAGCTAGTTGAATGTGAAACTCTGCAAGGCTGAAGAAGAGATGCCAACAACAAGACACCAAAACTAAAACTGAAGAAAACAAACAGATGATATTTTTAGGTTGATGCCGCTTGTCATATGCCCGCGATGCTTCTGCTTTAAATGGTCAGAGTATTCACACTCTTTATGATAAGTTCAAGAAGGATGCTCATAGTTGGTGGTACTTCTGTGGCCAACAATTCCAACTCCTACAACTCCTTCCAATCAAAATTTTATCACGAGTATAATAATTTTTATCTTTAATCTTTGAAGTTTCATTTATAGTTTTTAAATTTTAAATTTTTATAGTGTAGAACTCTCTCTACTTTGTCTTCATAGGTTGCTAGTTCATCTACATTTGAGAGGATTCGGAGCACATGCTTTTTAATCCACTCAATGAAGTGTAACAGATTATACTCAAAATGAGCAAAGAACTTAGTGTATGCGCATTCCAACTTGGGCCTCCTTTTGCACAAACAAGATGACTACAAGAAGGGGACATGAAGTTGTAGGATATGGAGCTAGAGCATACTAATTTGGTTGCTTCCACTTCCCAACATGTTGCACTTGAGGAGTTTGAAAGCAAACACACTTCTAAGCAAGTGGTAGTGGCACTGCTTGTGGCTCTTCAAATATCAACAATAATGATGATACTGATGATTTAGAAAATTCTTTTGATGCAAAAAATTAATTGTTAAACTTGAGATTATTATTTTAATATTGCACAAGTTTGAACAATGAATATTTTATAGTATTTATCATTTATGTTTTGAATGACATGTGAGTTTACGGTGTTTTTGTTTTTAACTTTTTTGTAAGATGCTATGTAGTTTGTTAAACTTAATTCCCGCTTTTAGGCTGCATAAATATGTATTTATGATATTTACATGTTTTTTGCACTGACGAACCCAACCAACAAAAAAAATTGTTGGATCAACAAACCCGAATCAGGATTCATACCAAAAATTGCAACTTAGGATATAAAGTTAAACCTTAAGCAATGAAACAAAATTAAAGAAGGTATACAAAATGTATAAAATATCTTAGTATTCTACGTGAAATGCTGACGAAAGTGGAAATAGTATCTATCAAGGACTGTTAAGATAATAAAATGGGAGTGTTGAGGGTGCATCCTTGTGTATTTTGACAATATACCTTGGATCTAGGTCCAGTTTGGAGTCCAACTCAATCTGGCGAGGAAAACATCCACGAGCCAACGTTCTCCCTGTGGGTTCATCTGGGATAAACTTGGGCAGGTTTGTCACCAGTCAGTGCCAACCTGCTCAGAAAATTGACCATTTTATTTATATTTTGTTTTCGTTTTATTTTGTCATTTGAGCTTTCTGTAAATTTTTTTCACTGTATATGAAGGTGTTTGTGCATGGAAACATAGCAGTCATGAATATCCTGGAAGCTGTTAGTTGGTGGTGAAGGGATTGTCTACTTTCATGAACAGCTGCCAGCTCTTCAATGGAGGAATGGCAGTGCTAACTGGTGAAGTCACCCATAGAAGGTCGGCAATCCAGCATGTTTTTGATGCTTTAAACTTTAAAGGATTCTTTGTTGAGTTCCAAATATGTGGACGTCAGTACAGCCCTTTACTGTGGAATACATGGAGGTCCATGCCATCATTGGAAATCGAGCTATTACAAAAATGTTCAATGTGATGCGTTAACCGTCCTTTTTAACCGTTGAGCATAAATAAATAAATGAAATTAAAACATTTAATCATGTCTGCCACATATGATAGAACCAGAAAAATCTTTTTAATCATGTCCGACTTTTTTAATAATATTTTTTTATGCTATTATTTTACGATTAAATAATGAATATCTATTATGACATTGAAGTTTGACCGACTAATATTGAAGTGAGATTTTAAACTTTTGTGGTGGTTTTGCTCATTATATGATGTTATGCAGTATTCTGAATTAATTTCCCTTTTTTAGGCTTATATTATATTTTCTATATCCTTTTTTGTACAGAGAAACCCAAAATGAATCCAACCCAATCTTTTTTTTTCCCGAATCCACAAACTGAACCTGAATCAAACCTTGAACTTTGTACAATAAAGAAAAATATTTGAAGATTTGTGTTTGTTTGATTGGGAGGAGCTATTTGTGCTACTGACCTACTTTACTCCTGGAAGCCATTAATTATGTATGACCATGCATGCTTGAATATGTATTCTTTTTTACTTATATTTGTTCATTGTAGAACTGATTTTATATTGCAGTCTTTAATGTTGCCATGGTCAATGATCTCATCATAAATATTTTAGTTAGAAGTTTAAACTTTAGATACAGAATTAATGTCAGGGAACTTCTGATGTGAAAATATTAATGCCAATGCTTTATTAAATATGTTATCACAAGCCTGACCATGCACAGTGCTTTTGTCAAACAGGAAAGCATGCTCCTATTTTCAAAAGTGACCTAATTAGTAGCACCGTGCAACAAGAAAAGTTTGCATGCAACATCTCACATATTGAACAATATTCGGACATAGCAGAACAGTCAATGGAAAGAATTGCCTCTGCAATTTCTTCATTTGGATACACTGCAGGCCGTGCTCGTGCTAGTGGTCTCCGTGCCCCTTCAAAGTCTGCAACAACTTCAAAATCAGTTAGGTAAGGAATAACTAGTGGAGTTGACATTTCTAGTCAATAAAGGTATTTGTGCTTAAAAATATTTGATGGTAATTGGTATGTTTATCAAGATCATGGCTGTTGAAAGTTTCAGACTTCATGAGAAACTTTTGATTAGTGTTTTCATTAATGCAGGGATCTTGATCAGACTAGCAATTTGCAAGTAGATTTTGGCAAATTTGCTTACAAGTCGAATAAAAGTAGAAGCCAGCAAGTTAGCCAAAGATGATCTGTCTAGACATGTGCTTGCAGATGAATGCTTAAAAGCTTAACGGCATGGCAGATGCACTGTGCATTTGCTGTTTCTACCTGATTTACATGGTTGAAATCCATGATCTTTTTTAGTCATCATTGAGGTGTAAGCCTTGCATGTATTACTAAAACTCATTCTTTTTGGCGCTTATGAATAAAACACTAAAAATTCTAATGAAACTTGTATTCCATTTTTTCATTTTTATCCCAGATATGAGTGCTACAGAGTTCGCTAGTTTGGTCCTAGTAAACCATAAAATTGCCCACTGAATTGTGGACTCAATGTAAACTGCTGGCATGTTGTTGTTTAGGTGGTATCCTTCCCTCGCCCAAGCAGCTACGATGTGCTGGCTGTTTAAACTGTAAACAAATGATTTTTTTCCAGAACAATTCAGCACACGTAACGACATTTCTATCAAATTATGAGTATTTATGGCATTTAAATTTAATAATTCTGCAAAGTTTTTAAAAGAACAACTGTGCTTTTGTTGATTTATCATTCTAATATTTAAATTGGGAAGTAAAAATTTTACAATGTCTTTATATGTTTCTCCTATGTTACAGGGCCCCTCACTTGCATGGGTCTGATTTGGACCAGGTTGGGTCCATGATGGCTTGGAGTTTGCCTAGGGTTGGCTCCTGGTTGTGAAGGGCCCACAAGAAATCTAGGGCAGATTTGGGCGAACTTAGGGAAATCCAAGAGTTGCCCATAAGAAAAAGAAAATAAACCGTTTTTTAGAAATAGTTTTAAAAACAAAAAGTGCCAAATACCTAATTTCACCCTTATGTTATGAAATTGTGAAAACTGTGTGCACCTTGAAGGTTTGTGTGGTTTTAAAGGCCTTAATTTGGGCCTCTTGACCCCATTGTGGTCTAGTCCCAAACCACTACGATTTATTGGGATTTCTTGTCACATAAATATCTTGATTACAATGAGGGTATGATGAGGAATTCAGATCTAACTCTTCAATGTGTTGACTTAGAATTTTGTTTTATGGTTTCACAACTTGCCAAAAATGTCTTTATATGAGGCAGCTTCTACATATGACATGGCTAGTGGAAGTGGCATTGTAAGTCGTTGTGGTTCAAGTGAAATTGAATCAAATGTTGACTTTGATGCTCTTGATAACAAATAGCATAAAAATTATTGAATATTGATTGTAATTTTCATTTTGTATTGCTTTTGTCAAGTTACCAAATTACAAATTTACGAGTGTTTTCAATTTTGAAATTATGAAGTATTAAGTACTTTGTTTATTGGCAATTATGCTTATTATTGCTTTAAAATTTAAATATATATAAAATTATATACATACAAACTCATACTTGTATCCAGGGAAAGTAATAATGTCATATTAGCATACTTGAACCTGGACCCATATCAAGCCCAGTACCAAGATTGACAATGTAATCTTTCTCCAATCATATATAAGAATAAGCGAAAAATCTATATAATTGACCAAGTGTCCCATAAGCAATTAGTAAGATTCACTCCCCTCTTAGATTCACATTATGGCTAGTCATACCTCAAAATTCTTTGAAATACCATACATGTTATCATTATTTATGTTGAAGGGAAATTTTTTTTTTTTTTTCCTTTTGATGATGTAAAGGGTATTCCTAGAAGTTATAAATGCATAATTGTTACAAGTTAATGTACATAAACTAGGGGTACAAGTGCAAATCCAAAAGGTGGCTTCCAACCCGCTTGCTCCACCCACTTCGGAATAACATCTATTCTTTGTACACCATGAAGATGTGTCACCAGGCCTTGAACTATTGTTGTACCCCACTATGTTTTTAGGATGAGATGGCAAAAGACATACCTTGGTCATCACCCAAATTATAGCAATCAAAGAAATGTCTACGGAATGTTTGGCTGCCCCTAGGTTGGTAAAAGCATGTTTGTCCAACACAACATTTTTGAGAGGAGGGTCCGTTTGTTTGCTGGAATTGACTTGGAATTGGAAAACAGGAATTGGTTTCCCTTCTCAAAATTGAATTCTCAATTCCAATTCCATTAGTCAATTCCAATTTCAGGTTCTGAGGTAGAATTGCAGAATGCTCATTTTGGACCAAAATTGGAATTGGCCTGTACCAATTCACCAATTGTATTTATATTTTATATAGAAATACAATATTCTACTAATAAAAAATGATATTTTTAAAATCAACTACTAGGGATTTTTAGATTAAGTTTTGGTTGAATTGTTAAAAGGTAATTTTTTGACATGTTTCACTAGGCATGCTATTTTAACGAGTTGCGTGATATTCACACCTCAAACCTTAGTTGTAGGTATTTAAGTGTCCATTTTACATTTCTAAAGAAAAATGGTCTTAGTATATCCCATGCAACGACTACATACTGACGAAGTTAGCCCTCACGATTACTGGTCCCTCTCCCCTATCTTGATGAAAAATAGACATGGATGACATTGAATACCATAAAAGAGTAATCCCCATGCATAAAAATGCATCCACTCTGATATAAGGGAAAACAATGGAATTCACTTGGCTGCCGTGAATTATGCATCCACTATGACATAAGAAAAAATAGAATTCACTTGATCGTCGTGAACTTATGAAAACAAAATTCACTTGACCAATGTTAATTTTTGCCGTCTATATAATGAAGTACTTTACGCCATCCACACACGTGAAATAGAAGTTTAAATTTATTACTGTCCAATTTTTTATTATTTGACAATGACTAGAGTTTTAAAAAATCTTTGTAGCCCGTCTAATCTGAATTTAATTTTATTAATTTTTTATATGTGAATTCTTTTATTTTATTATTTTATTTTTAAATCTTTATAATGTTTTTTTATATTAGTTTTTTTAAAAACTTATCATTCTTATATTTTATTTTTAAAATTTAATGTTATTTTTAATATTAATTATTTTAGTGTTCTTTTATTTATTTATATATAGTAAACAAATGATATAATTAACCTGTTATATTACATTGCTATATATATATATATATATATATATATATATATATATATATATATATATATGATGTTGTTTTGTTCAATTAAAAAAATAAACTACTTCTCAATATACCTTCAAATAAATACTATCTTTTAATCAACAACAAATATTCCATATGACGCGGTTGAGGTCTCCGCCGCTCTAGGCTCTGCTCGTCGTGGCCTTTTCTGTTGCGGCTCTTCCTTCTTTTGTGAGGGCCTTATCTGTTGCAGCTCCTTCTGCTGCGACTCTTCCTTCTTCTGTGAGGGCCTTATCTGCTGCAACTCCTTTTGTGAAGGTTGTTCCCTCCCCTGTGCGGTCGGTGGTCTCTCCTGCGCGGGATGTGGTGCTCCTCTCCTCTGCGGAAGCGTGTCTTCCTTTGGTTGTGCTTCCCCCTGATGTGCTGCTTGCTCCTTCTCTACGCCCTACCCAGTCTAGGGTTGTGGGAAAGTAAGTGCCTGATGTGGTGACAACTAGGGTTTTGGTGGTGGGTTCCTCCTCTTTCCGGGCTTTTGGTCTTGCGATTTCTGAGGGACTGGGGGAGTCCTTTGCTAAGATTATGTCCAAGCCTTCGGTGGTGGAGAAAGGATTTAAGGTTTCTTCGGTGGTGGAGAAAGGATTTAAGGTTTCGACCCCGGTTTAGGTGTGTGCTTCCCTCTCGGTCAGGCTCTCTTATGAGGCTGAAGGGGATTTGGGGAACGATACAGTGATTTTTAAATCTCACAGATTGATCTGCCGCTTTAGGTGTTTCTGGCCCAGTCTTCTCCTTTTTGCATGATTGGGTCACTCGTAATGGGAACCATTGCTTTCAGGTACGGTTCACATTTTCCCTATGGTTAAGGGGTTCTTCATTGCAAAGTTTGACCTGGCTGAAGATAGAACTAAGATTCAGTGTGACAACTTTTTTTGTTGGGAGGATGATAAATTTATGCTTATGGTAAAGCCATGACACCCACATTTTAATCCTTCTTTTGAAACCTTCACTAAGGTCCCTATTTGGGTTAGACTCCCTAATCTCCCTCTTCATCTTTGGCATGACTCCATCCTTGAGGAAGTGGGCAAGGCTTTGGGGGATTTTCTGATGTTGGATCATGATTCCTACAACATTTTTCATTCCATTGTTGCTCGTATTTTAGTTGATCTTGACATCTCGAAGGGTCTCCCAACTGAAACCAAAATTGAATCAACATCAGGATCTTGGATCCAACCTTTTGACTACGAAGGTATCCCCTTCAGATGTCGAAAATGCTTTAAGACTGGTCACATTTCCTCCCAATGTGACCTGGAATACAAGAAAAAGAAATCTTCTCCCTCTTGGTGGAAGGGGGTTTCCACAAAACATTACACAGTTACTAAAAGTTCTTCTCAGTCTGGGAAGAAGGATGATTCTATTCTCCCTCCAACTGCCCCTGCGGGGTCTATGGTGGCTGCTGGTTTTGAAGCGGTGTCTGCTGGAGACTCCTCTGCTCTTCTGCTACCGGCTACTGTTGCTGGTGGGACTGCTGGTGGGTCTTTGTTTGTTGGGGCAGAACCAGATCATTCTTCGCTGGAAGTTGTTGCTAATAGGATTGGTGGTTTTGGCTCGACTGGTACTGCTAGATTTTTGGATCCTGCTAGTTCTGATTTGGCTGCTCCTCTTACTGATAGATCTTTGGTTGGGGGTAAAGTTAGCCCGGTGCTGGATATTCCTTCTCCATCGTTGGTTACTGGCTCTTCAGCTTTGGACTCTTTGTCCTAGCAGAATAATGTTGCTAGAGTTGAAGATGGTTGGGTCACTGTTAAAGGTAAACAAATTTAAGAGGTCTTCTTGTTGGGTTTAATGGGAAGTAGTACTGAGAGGGGAGGGGTGAATCAGTACCTCTAAATTTTTTTCTTGTTCTTTAATCAATTAACCTTTGTAATCAATTACATATCCATTCAATCTGATCTACACTATCTTTGTGAGAGTTATATCAATTCATAACATTAATAAACATGTGAATCATTCATAGAAACATTCATGAACATAATTGACACATAACACAAGATATGATATCACAGAAAACTCCTATTAGGAAGTAAAAACTAAGGTGGGGATGGCACCCACAAAACTTCACTATCTGCAAAATGGAAGGGGCCGGTTAAGGCTTACAATTTTGATCACTTATGATGATCTACCCTGTTAGGAGTATCGGTGGAGACCTGTTAAAGTCTACTATGTTAGGAGCTTTTAGCAACACTGTTAAGTGTGCACTCGGTTAAGAGATTTGATATTGGATTGTTAAATCCACCTTTCTTGAAAGGATTTTTACACTTTGCTCCACTTGTTAGAATGATAGCAAATTACAAATTGACCTGGTAAATGCAATCTCCTATTGCTGATGCATATCCTATGTAGTTCACATAACAATAATATCACCTTAGCTGTGATTGAATAATACCTTTGATTATTGGTTTCCTCTTTTCTTGGTTCTGCTAACCAAATTCTTCTTTTTCTGTTTTGGTTCTTGAAACTCTCAATTCAATCCATAGATTTGCTCGTCCTGTTCTCCTTTCTCTTACACACACATTCTAATGAATGATTACATCATCTATTTAAAGATGGATTGATTTCATCGAGTTGTGATAAAAATAATGTTAACTCTAAGATCAGGTTTACAACTTGCACCTAAATCTCCTAGTCTATGTGTTTTAAATCAGTTAGACTGATTAAAACACTTACATTAATGTTTCTTGTCCCTAAAGAAATGGATTTAAAACAATTAAATATTCTATAAATAGAATACCCTTGCTTTATCTGACGTGGAAGTCAGATCC
>MU228092.1:1401329-1413926 GCA_018584345.1 Thuja plicata | reverse complement strand
ACACATCAACAAGTACATTCACATATAAGACAACCATACACATGCGAGTATGGGGTAAGTATATCATAATCTAAAATTGACATATAATAAACAACATGATAACATCATCACATCTATCTATGCATAAGGTAAAATCATGACATCATAAACAAGTATCATCATCAAATAAAATAATATCAGCTCACACGAAATGTGGCCTAAAAGAATTCGGCCAACAACTGAAATCGATGCCTAAAGAGTACGGCGTCCTAAACTAAAAAGAAAAACATGAGTGGGTATTACATTAGTGATGTCATACTTAAATTCAGTTTCCTGAAGGGTTTTGCTAAAAAATGGAATTGGTTGGTCAAAATCATCATCATTCTTTTGTAATAGTACAATTGCTATTGTGTGAAAAGAAGCAAAATAAAATAATTGAAAAGGCTTACTATAATCTGGAGATTTTAGTATAGGATACCCCTTAATAGCTTTCTTGATATCCACAAAGGCTTCTTTTGCTTCATTTTTTCATTCCACTTTGGCACCCTTTTCCAGTATCTTAGCAATGGGTTTGACTATCTCAGCAAAATTTGATATAAGTCTCCTAACAAAATTTATTTGACCAAAGGAATGGAAGGGTTTCATAATCTTTGGAATTGGTATCTTATCAATAGATGCAACTCTTTCAAGGTCAATGCAAACTCCTTCCTTTGAGACAATGCGACCCAATAAATTACCCTCTATCACTGCAAAATTACACTTCTTTGGATTAAGTGAGATGCCATACTCCAAGGCATTCATAAAAATCTTCTCTAAATGTAAGAAATGATCCTTGGAATCTTTGGAATATGCAGTTAAATCATGCTAATAAACCACCATGATCACATCAATCAAGTCTGCAAAAAGCCACCTCCATAGCTCTTTAGAAAGTTGCTCCAACATTTGTGAGCCCAAATGGCACCCTCACATAAATGTAAGTACACCAAGGAGTTGTGAATGTTGTCTTGTATTTCTCAGACTCCTTGACCTTCACCTGGTTGTACCCTAAGAACCCATCCATCATGGATAAAATTCTGCAACTAGTTTCTCTTTGCAACATAACTTCCATATTTGGTAGCAGGTAGTTATCTTTTAGTGAAGAAATATTCAAATTTTAGAAATCTACACACAACCTGATGTTCCCATTATTTTTCTAATTGGTACGACTTTTGAGACAAAAAAGAATGTTTGATAGGCTTAATGGTGCCCCCTTCTCTTAGCTTCATTAGCTCTTGTTGCATCTTTGGTGCAAAAGTAGGATTTATGGGTCTCTATTTTTTCCTGAACGTCTTAGCTTCTGGTTTCAAAGGAATTTCATGTGGAAACAAGTCTTCTCAGTAAGCCTTTAGATCTTTATATGACCAAACAAAAATATGCTTGCATTTTCTCAATAAGTCAATTAGCGTTTTCCACGCATGGGGACTTAGCTTCCAACCAATGTAGACCATTTTTGGTGACATCTAAGTTCCAAGATTTACTTCCTCCAAATCCTCCTTCTGTGTTGAAGATGACTTAGTAGCATAATTATCACTTCCATAAAAAACCCTTTCTAATCCTACCAGACCTCTAGGAATCTTGTTTGTCTTCAACTGCACTACTTCATTTCCAAACATTGTATCTTTCCCATCCACTAATTCTACAAAAGCATTGAAATAAATTTCTGAGGACTCATATTTATCTATGCCGAATGAAATTAAGGATATCTTGATCATTTTAAAAGAATTTCTAATTATAAATATTGTTAGTTATGGATGGTCTTGATTTAACTTCAACTTGGGTCATTCCTACCAATGTTTCATCATCATATTTCAAGGAAACAATTGCGAGAGAATATGTCATATTTTTCAATCTTTTGATTTAATTAATTGAAAAAGCATAAAAAACTCAATGGAATCACATATTGCATGTTTATATTGCTTGAGTCTCTTATTATTGGAAGCATATTTTGATCTAACCTGAGACACAAATAGTTCTAAATCTCCAAAAACTCCTAGCATCTTAATCCCATGTTTAACAACAATTTGTAGACCCAATAACAATTCTTCATACTCAACAGTATTATTTGTACACTCAAAAGATAATAGAAAGGAGTACTTAAAGGTCTTACCAGCTTCAGAGACAAGCAAAAAACTAGTGGCAAAACCTTGGAGCAAGCCCAATAAAAAAAATCTTCCATATTCCATCAGGCTTCTTTCTATTTCACCAACAATTGGGTTTGTACTTTTCAATTAGGGATCAACTTGTTCTACTTTGAATTCCCCAAATCCAATTCATAAAAAACATGTCATATTATTTGGTTTACCAATTCTACAATTGTGGGTGCCCTTGGTTCCCTAAATAATTTCACCTTCTTTCCATTAATAGGGATAGTTTCATAAGAAAGGTCTAGCTGCACATTACCTCCTACTGTTGTTACCCATTGTCTAGACAACAAGATTCCATACCTGGGTAAGATATCCACTACTAGGATATCCATTTTATAAATAGCCTTAGGGAATTCAACAAGATTTACCTCAACATATCTCATTGTTCCAATAACATGGACTTTCCAATTGTCCATCACATAACACTTACCATATGAAGTGTCTACCCACAATCCTAACTCCTTCATCACACCAAAAGACATAACATTTACAGAAAACCCATAATATATCATACAATTATCGATGAGTCTGTTATTTATAAACAATGTACGATAGAAAGGATCCAGCTACAATGTCTCTTTGGTTATTATATTTCCTACATATACTTCATGGACTCTCATTTCTTCAAATTCTGACAGTTCTGAATTGACTTTTGGGATTTTTTGAAGGAGTGACCAAGATACTTGAGAATAATGACAATACTACATTCTTGTGTTCTTCTATCTTAAACATCTCCATCATCAGGACTAATACCTTTGTTTGTGTCAAAGTTTGAATTATATCAAATGCTAGTACACTCGGCACATTTGGGAAACTACTCTTCCGAGTATCTTTTTTTATGAGCCTGTCTTTCTCATTTGAAGTAGAAGGCCTAGAAGTACTATTAACCTTTTGTGTTTTATCTTCAAAACTTATTTTAGTCTTCTTGTTTGGTACATCACACTGCACCTTCTATGTTTTAGGTTCTTTTCTTTTATCTTCAGCCTTATTAGCTTTTCTAGGAGTTGTCAATGTATTCATTGGTTCTTTTACAAACCAGGTGTCAGGTTTACCTTTGTCTGTCCCAACCGTTCTATTTCTTAGATTATTATTGGTTTTTCCTGGCTGACAACAACAATGGTGAGGGATCAACCTCTTCTTCACTGGGTCTCCTCAACCTCAAATTTTCTTCAGGTGTGTGCACAACATTTATTTTTGAACATATTTCATTCTCTGAATCTAAAAGAACTTATTGATTATTTCTTTGCACTTCTGTCCTATAGTGCTCCACACTATATTCATTTCCCTCATCACCAGAAGAACTATATTATTCATAATCATAGGTTTTAATAGAAAACATATTAATTATTGGCTCATGCTGAGTCTCCTCGTCATCATTCTCATATATCTCTTTAGAACTAAGGATTGACTGAGCAACAACACACTGATGGGGAGAATGTGACATGTTAAAAGAAACACACCAAGGGGTATTTTATACTACATGAGCACTAGTATTTCTTAAAGGATAAGGGGATCTTTTGCATTTGAATTATTTTGACCTTTTGAGAACTGGTTTCCCATCTTTCTAATTTGTATGGTAAGGCATATTTTGCAACTTCATTTTCCTTTGGTAACCCTTCCTATCTTGTGGTAGACCCTTCTCATTTTTTGAAACTCTATAACTAAGGTTCTTCATAGAACTCATAATTTTATCAAACTTGTCTTCCTCCTTAGGCAATTTTTTTTATTGACCCCTGGGATTTTGTAGAATTTTGGGATCACGTCTTTTACTAATTTAACCCACAACCTTTCTATTGTTCTCAATGTTGTTTTCTGCTTTGAAAGAATACCCAAGGTTTATAGGTTCTCTAGATCTTATATCATACCCAAATTTGGGATCAAAATCTTCCATGTATAATATCAGACTCATTTGATCATTGGGCTTCAATTGCTAAGGGATCTTATTCAAAACCTTGACAAATCTAGTGTTCAATTGGGTAACTATCTCATTTTGATTCTTCTAGATGGTAGTTATCTCCCCTAACTTAATCTTGGATTAGTATAATCTCCATACTATTCTGTAAACACTCTTTGAAAAATATGCTAAATTTCAATGTGAGTGTCATGGGGACTTATATAATAATCCCTTCCATCATCCACTAGTGATTGCATAAACAACTTCATCAAAACATCCTCATGTTCTACCTCATAATTGTCCATGATATTAAGACATGTCTTTACATGATATTCACTAAATAACTCATTATTTCTTAAAAATTTAGGTAATTCAAACCTTATACCATTATCCATCAAGTTAGGATAACTAGGGATACCAGTGAAATCTAGTTGCCAATATCTATCCATATGAATTTGAGGTCTGGAAAAAGGATTTACTATTTGTTGTGGGAAAAATCGTGGATTCAGATTAGGGATATGTGGAAGGGCATTAGAAAAACTAGGTGGCAAAATTGGGATTTGAGGGGCTATTGGTGGTGGTGCAGGGACATTATAATTCTAGGGATTAACATGGCCATTATACTGTTAAACTTGCATGTTCAAAAACTATTGCAGGAGGAAAGTGAAGAACAAATAAATGTTGCACTTTCAAGTGTAGAAATGGTACATGAGGGGGAACATTTTTATTTGCATTTTGTTTCAACACACAAGCACCATATTGCTTTGTTAGAAGGTCAATCAAAATAGGTCTAATATTATCTTGAGTTTTAGAACTAGATGCATTATGCCACTGTGATTCCTTACCCTCTCTTTAGCCGTAACATCTAACTCTTGCATTCTTTTAAGAATTTGCTCCTTCCTCACCAACATTTCTTGGCTAGTAGACTCAGCCTCTATCTCCTCAATCTCTTCTCTAAGTTCTTCATCAATAAGCTCCTTGGTTTTCATTTCTGAGGTAGACTTTGGATTTCCCCCCGTATCTATGGAATTTCCTCTATCCTTAGATGATCTAGCATTAGTATTAGGGATTTCAGGTTCTTTGTTCTCTATCTCAGTGTTTATAAGGAGGCCACCAAACATATTTGCATGCTGGGATTTCAACCTAGCCATTTCTTCCTTCTTTACCCATTCTTTTTGAGCTTCCCTATCTAATTATGCTTGGAACTCTTTAGCCATTAACTCAAGCATATTATTGAAATCTCTAACCTTCTCATTTTGCAACCCTTGAGCATTAGTGGGTGCCTTAGGGGGTTCAGTATGGGATACAACCTTGAAACCTAAGTTCTCATCATGATATACCTGATCACAGTCATCATTGTAGTAATAATACCCAGACTTCTTAGGTATCTTAGAATGGTATCTGCGATCTCTAGGGGATGGTTCACTAGAAGAGGAATCCTTTTCGAATGACATTAAAGGAGTATAATAGGAATCTTCATTATTTAAAATATTTTTATCCAAATAGGGAGGAGAAGGATCACTAGATGATGAAGATGGCTTCCTTCTATTTTCCTTTTGTTTCCGTCACTTCCATCCATCAATCAATGCTAGATTTGATTGCCCTTGTTGTAACGACCTTCTTCCATACATGTTTGTTTCTTTATTCACAAGAGAATAAATAGATTCTCCTTTTCTTACACCAAACATTATATACCTATGCATTATAACTTTATCACACATTAATTTTCAAATGGACTGAAACCTCAGAGTCTCCACCCTTATTGGGATACATATATAAAATTTTGAAACTCAGAACAACTTTATTTGAACAAAAATCTAATAAATGATGTTACTCAGATGGATTAAAGTCTTTACCCTTATGAGACCACTGGTTACTAAAGTGTAAAAGGAAAAAGAGGATACACTTCTTAGAAAATCTTTTTAGTTAACCTTTTACAAACAAATTTCAAATGGCATTCCCTAGCAGAGTCACCTTTTTTCGGTGCTTCCAACTGATGTCTGAAGATAGCTTGAGGATTTTTCCTTCTCTTGTTAGAAACTACCTCACATCACTGGCCAATTAATTGAGGCCTCCTGAAAACAAGATCTACCTCCTTCACTTTGGGCTCTGTAAAACCCAGGTGGGTTAACCTTAGCAACTCTAAGTAGAGCTATATTTGTCAATTGTGTTTCTATTAATGGAAACTATCTCAGATTGATCAATCAGAATAATTCAAAATGTATATGTTAATTGGCTCCATATTGATATATCATTTATTTTGCATTTTTACTTTTTGAGACACGGTACCATACTATCCTAAAACAACTATAAAAAATTAGGAAAATAATGATTTATTAAAATTATGGTTATTGAGACTTAACATAAATTAGACCAGTGCCTTATCCATTTGGTAGAGTCTAATATTCAACCAATATCACAAGTATACATGTATTCTATGAAAACAAATTCTAGCTTAAGTACTTAACACATTGCACCATCAAATCATGCTTTACTTATATCACTATTGCCCTTGAATTGTTCCTGGAATTTGTAGTAAGTATTTAATTCCTTCCTTAAAGGAAATCTTAACTACATAATCACACATTCACAAAAATATTCATGAAGATGAATTGATCCATTTTGAATAGAAGAACTCATGTAACAAAAAGAGAACATAATAGGAGACAACTTCATTGTGATATTTTCATTAATTCTTATTAAATGCAAAATTTGCAAAATCGTTCAAACACACGACTCCATTAACACCCGACTATAAACTATTACTAAATGAAAAATTTAGTACAAAACTTCTCTAAATTTTAGAACCCTTAATTGAGAAGCCATTATTCCCTTTATAGAAACAGGGAGCAAAACAAGCTATTGGATGTTGACACTTGTCAAAATGAGACTTCTTTACAATAAAATATGCTCTAAAGCCTCTTTTGAAACTCTTAACAAAATGAAAGGATTCTTCAACGCTTACAAAGTAATTCTCATAGAAAACCATGCTGCATCATGTTGAAGGACACATGCAAAAACAAAAATAGTAGAATGAATAGGTACCAAGTTGTTGCAAAATATGACATAAAAGAGAAAACCAAGGGGGGTGCCATGCAGTTTGTACACTCTTTCCAATTATCAACAAATCTTCATTAAAAATGGATGACTCACAATTTCACCTTAACACATTGCATGCAGGAACAATATTACTCTCATTGTCCTTTTTATTTCTCTATAGCCAGGCCCACCACATCTTGGGGGAAACACTTTACAAACCATGAGTTGACTTCAAGTCCTATGGGCCAATCAAATGCCTTGATATTTTCTATACTTTCATTGGACTATTTATACTTTCCATCAATACTTACCTGAACATCGTGGATGAACTTGGAAAATATTCCCTTAGTTGAAATGAACATATCAATGGCCTCATAATATATCTGTTCATTGAGAACATAACCATTTCCCATCTTACTGATGACCACCTCAATAATCCAGTCATACTCCTTTGAACATTCATCCAAATCCTTTAGTGCAGACTTTTTATTGAGAATAGAGGGGACTATCCAATGCTTTAATTCTTGAAATATCCTAATTTTCTCCCTCATTATCCATGTTTTCCCTTCTAAATATTGTACTTGGGATACAAACATGTCATACTTCTTACACAAGTCCCTAATTTGTTGAGGACTATTTAATGTGAACCTAACCATAGTCTTAAGGCCATCAATCTCTCTTTGTACTAGCTTCATAACTTGACTTTTCTCTCCAAGGTCCCTCAAGGACTCCTCACACTTATCAACACTTTCAAAAATAGTATTAAAACATAAATAAACACCAGGAAGCTTACTAATAATACCTTTTATCAAATGGGAAAGGGTTCCTCTGACCATTGTCTTGACTTTATCTTTGGCGACAAGCTTTGCTTGTGCCAAATCCACTTCTTTCTCCTCTGACCTCATAACAAATTTCTCTAATTAGGAATTTATAATTTTATATCTCCTCATTAAGGGAGGATAGTTCTCCTTGTATTATTTCATTCTTAGTAGTACCAGACTATAACATTTCCAATGTTTCTGTCAATTGAGTATTATGGACCAAGACCTTTGTGTATTTGGCATGCATTTCAACCCTCTCCTCAATGTACATTTGCACTCTCCTTTATTGGGGCTTGGTTGCATACCTGGTTAACATGGAGGTGTGCATTGTGTAGGTGGCTTGATTCACTTCTATAGTATCTCTCAGGGTTCTAATAATGGCACCATCACCTCCTATTTCTTCTACACGAATTAGTAGCTAAGGTCTTCCTATAGTGGTAGCCCTGATCCACTGAGCTAGTTCCTTCAACGTTAGATGGTAACTTGACCTAGTAAACCTACCTTCCTTTTCAAATTCTGAAGAAAACATAGTTTCTGGCTATAGTATAATATGATCTAGCAAGAAAACCTCCTCTAGGTTCCACTCGGGAATCAACAACAACTAGTTTTCTTTCACTATTTTTATGGCTTCAACAATACTTAGATGACTTAAGTTAATGTCATCCAATGTTGCATTTTTTGGTACACCTTTTTATGGTCCTTTTGCCTTTAGCCATAAGGTTTTAAACTCAAGCTTATTCACAAAACCATCATCACTCATGAAAATTCAGGCAACTATAGTCCTTTCATCATTTTCTTCTTCCCCAAAGGGATCCTCTTCATCATCTTCTTCATCCAATTTTACACTAGGGTCACCATTAGTAGGCCACGTTCTTGGAGATGAAGAAAAAGGTTGTTCCACCTCATTTTCATTTATGTTAAACTTGACTAATATATTGGTCACCTACTACTCTTCTCCTATATGAATTGTATCACTAGGAACCAACTGTTGGCTTGGAACTTCAGTGTTTTTAGGTAGGTTTTGAGGATCCTTTATTTCAATCTTTTCTCTTCCTTGAAAAATATCTTCAAAGTTAGCAAACATCATCCCAATCCTTTTGACTGGATTGTATTCATATGGATAATAAGTGGTAAATCCTAGATACCTCATCCTCATTTTATCCTCATTCCTTACTAAGATTTCCCACTTCTTCTGGCATTGGGTGATTGCAGAAGAATTCATACAATTTCTAATGCCATCCTCATTATGATCCAATTAATGCAGGTATGGCCCCCTCTTGAGGTGGCCATGCCTTAACTAATGCTTAAAACCTTATGGATCATAACTCCTATATTTCCCAAACTTCAAAGCATACCTGGAAATGAGAAAATTATGTACCTCCTACAAAGCATCACTTCCAACATTAAAATCCAAACACTTTGTGATTTTTGGAAGGAATGATCCATTCCTCTCCTTTTTCAAATAGGTCTCTTGCATCCAAAAAATATGGTATATGAATTCCAGAAAAGAAAACCCAGGAGACACATGTCATGGAAGTTGGTGAGGGGATTGTGGCCATCCATATACTCTGACCAGTGTGTAATTTGAGAAAAATAATTAGTCAACATAATTGAATCTTCCAGTTTTATCAAGCCTCAATTCCTTGGGTCTCATTACCTCCATAAGCTTGTGAGGCAATCTATCCATCACAACTCCCAACCATCCATAAACCTTCAAGAAAAAATGATGATGGAAAACAAGACAACCATAGGACTACTCCTATCACACAGATAACACCATCTTTGCACTGGGGCCATTCTTCCTCTACCATCAAAGAACCTCAATCCTAGTTCTTGTGGCCATTAAAATTTATGTTGAAACAACACTAAGTGACAAAGTAGAGATATATACATTAATTTTACCTTTGGAAACTTAAGTTTTTTACCTCAATAAGGCCCTCATGAATCCTTTTGGAAATATAAGAGAAAAAATCATATTCAACATTCACATACTTGTGATGTATTCTCATTTCCATCAACATCATCCACACAGGAACCCTATCAACCGCATCCACTCCTAGGATCTAGCACAATGTGTAATACGTCAATATGAAGTAATAATCAAACTTATTCAACTCAAAAGGATCCTTCTCAAATTGAGGGATAGGGACTTTCTCAAATCTCAAAGCTTTATATCTGAAGAGGGTCAGATCTCTCAATCTGTATATTTCCTTCTTCTCATAATATTCCTCCAATTTCTTTGGTTAAATCTCTACCATTGAAGGCCGGGCCAATCCAAATAATTCTCTAATTGCCTGAGAACTTACATCTAGAAGCACATGATCAGAAGTACTACATACTATTTTGGATAGAGGGTCATATTTTAGCACTACTAGATGGCTGATCAGATCAGCTTCAATGAAGACCTCTAAGACTACCAGCTTCACCATATCCAATGACCATGGATTCCACTTAGGAATAGGATCATCCATGTTATTATAGAATTAATAAAATATTTTCCATCCCCTTTCATGTATCTTTTCATCTCTAAATTGTACACAAATGTATGCAAAAAAATTCCCTTCATTGTTTCTCATAGAAGACCCAAGGAGGGTATTAAGAAAATAAGCCTAAAATGACAACTTAATAGGATTTTTAGGAAGAGCCTCCACATTCACCTTTGGGAATCAGGTATGTTCAAAAATCTCTTCAGGAACCACTATATGTTGAACATTCATAGGCTGGGCATGTAACTCACTCTCTTTCTTCTTTCTTGGTGTCTTGGGTTTTTGCTCCTTAGGCATGGATGGCTTTGCAGAGTCAACCTTTCTTTTTCATTGAACCTTTTTCTTTAATAGTTTCCACTCTTCAAAAATATCTTCCTCACCTTGAGGTCTTTTTTCATTTTTTTTGTAGTAATTTTGGAGGTTGAAGGTTTTCTATGGTTTGTACAACTTTCGTGGGCTGAGAAGGCTATGCAGTTTCTTCTATTAAAAATACTTGGTGTTGGATTTTTTATTTCTTTCCTCTAGTAGGATGTCTAACCTTTTCCCTTCCCCTGTCTAAGGAAATTTCATTTGTTCTTTCCTTCCTTGGCATTGTGGATATCAGAACAATATAAAACCTCATGGACTAATCACTTCTACTTGTAAACAATGGAAATTTAACACCCTTTGCAAAAATAGAAATAATCTCACAATTTTATGGAATACATAGAAGAGGAACACACAACTTAATGGTTAATGCTTTGCCAAAGACCACTGGGATGCCTCTACAAATTCAAAAATTTCTTAGAATTACCTCTTTCAATGTCACTTTATTGTAAACTTTTAAACACAATACACAAATGACTCTTCAAAATCTATTTTGCATGTTTCTTTGTAACTTTGCATATTATTGGAAATTCTCCTTGAAGAAATAGTTGTGATCTCCTTTGAATATTGATCGTTTATCATTTGACTTGTGCAATGATCGAACAATGTGACTACATTTGGCTTCTACTATGGCATTCATACAACACATGAAATGACACCCTGGACATCCATGTAGCTATTACATTCAATTCATTAAACCTTATGGAAACACAGGGCTCACAACTTGCCACACATTCTATCTTGGAATAACCCATCATTTCTACTATCAACCACTTCATTCATGCCTTCTACTTGTGGAAACTCAGGGTGTCCTTTAATTTTTTTAAAAAGAGTATCCCCGTAACCACTACAAAGATATATAAGCACTAACATATGTTGTGGAAATGTGGGGTAATTTTATTTTTGTTTCCTTCCTTCCCACTCTTCCGCACCAAGAGAAACTCTTATCTCCATCATTTGGTGGAAACTTGGGGTACACATCTCTCTTTAGATAAGTGTAGTTATTTCCTCGCCCCACACTTCTATGACACTTACACTTGAATGTTCCTTTGGGATGAGGAAATGATGGGTAATTTTATTATTTCCTTTTGATCGACAACCCTGCTCTTTCGCCGCAATCTTTTATTCAATTATCTTTATATCGTGGACTAGCCTAGAAAAATGATATACCTCTAGGAAAGAATCACCCTGCACTTCTGCTGCAAACCTGACCCTTACAACATTATGATGCAGGAATACAGGTTAGCATAGGATATTGCCTGAATTAGTTAACCTACGATGACCTAGGGAAAAGGTGTCGGTGACATAATGAGATAAGACACTTCTTTAGTAACCTTTTACCAACTAAGGTTGTCAACAAAAAACTATAACAAGACCAAAAAGGGTAGTCAAGGGGATTCTATACTTAGCCAAATTTTGGAATCAAAGACTTCATTTAAACTTAAAACTACAAATTGACCAAATGCATAGTAGAAATTTGGTGGTCCTAACAATGGTTAGGGTTAAGATTATGGTAAGGGTTATGGTTTAAGATTTTGGTTTAAAAGTTTTTTAGGGTTAGGGTTTACACCATGGTTAGAGTATTTTGAGTTTGGGTTATTTTTTATTAGGGCTAGTATCATCATTAGGATTAAAATTAGAGATATGGTAACCCTAATATGAAAAACCTATAACCATAATCCCTAAAACCTAAATTATTTCTTCCTTTCTCCCTTTCTCCTCTTTCTTTTCCACTCTCTCATTCTCTCCCTCCTTCCATTATCTCCATCTTCCACACCTCTCTCCCACTCTATCAATCTTTCCCTCTCTCCCCCATCTCCCTACCTCTC